>BQNB010025665.1:0-59400 GCA_026074375.1 Tanacetum coccineum
AATATGTACAGTTTCAATTTAGAGAACATTGTTCCTTTAGGAGGATTGGCTTGTTTAATTGCAAAGGCTACAACTGATGAATCTAACAAATGACATAGGAGGCTGGGTCATGTAAATTTCAAAATGACCACACTTGTGTTGCTTGTCAGAAAGGAAAGCAACACAAAGCTTCTTGTAAGGCCAAGTTAGTTAGCTCGGTAAGACACCAATTATAAGTTATATAAGACCTTTTGGGTGCCATGTGACCATCTTGAACACCATAGACCACTTGGGCAAGTTTGCTGGAAAATCTGATGAGGGATTTTTGGTTGGGTATTCTCTACAAAGCAAGGCTTTTAGAGTATACAATTTAGTGACCAAAAGAGTTGAAGAAAACCTGCACATAAACTTCTTAGAGAACAAACCCAATGTTGCAGGGAAAGGACCAAATTGGCTTTTTGACCTTGATTATTTGACTGATTCTATGAACTATCATTCTGTTAGTTCAGAGAATCAAGCTGACATTCATGCAGGTCAACAAGAAACTAACCAAAATACAGGTACAAAAGACAAAATTGATGCAAGGGATTCTGAAAAAGAAGTTGAATCTGCTCAAGACTGCTTTGAACTGCCAATCTGGCATTCCTATTCTTCAACAAACCCATTTGCTTCAAAAACAGATAATAACATAGGAGGTCCAAGAGAGGAAGAACAAGTCTTTCGGGATGATCTTGCAAGACTACAAATGCAAGAAAAGGAAGCAAATGAGAAAGCTCAAGCTATCAGGACGAATCTTGAACAAGAAACTGAGACCTTGGTTACTCAGGCAGGAGCTGCTAAGTCTAGCAGTACTAACATTTTTAGTACTGTTAGCACAAAAGCTAAAGCTAGCGGTACTAACTTTGTTAATACCGTTAGCATACCAGTTAGTACTGCCAGTCCAAATGAGGGACTTTCTATTTCTGACACAACCAATTCCCAAGAAGATGACTCTGAAATACCTCCACTTGAGGATATTCATGAAGATACTACTGATGGTATCTTTACACATTCATCTTATGATGATGAGGGTGCAGAGGCTGACTTCACAAATTTGGAAACAGTTGTGAATGTTAGTCCTATTCCCACATCAAGAGTTCATCCCTCTCATAACCTTCGCCACTCATTTCTAAGGAAGATCAACATCAGCAATACAAACAAGAAGCAAAGTCAATAAAAGTCTGAAGCTCATGCTTTGGTTAGTTATGATTTCAAAAAAGCAAAAGGAGAACCAATCATAAGGACTTCATCATTGTTTGTTTGCCTGTTTTCTATCTCAACATGAACCCACGAAGATTTTAGAAGCTCTTAGAAGAATGAAAGTTGGGTGTGAATGCTGATGGCAAGAAGAATGTTGCAGTTGTGAGGATTCAAAAAGGTTTGATCTAGTAGATATTTGCCTATGGAAAGAAGGCGATTGGTACAAAGTGGGTGTAAATTGAATAAGAAAGATGAAAGAGGAGAGGTTTGTCCAGGAACAAACGAGATTAGTTGCTCAGGGACACAGACAAAGGAAGGAATAGACTATGATGAAGTTTGCTCCTGTGGCTAGACTTGAAGCATAAGGATCTTTTTAGCATATGCCGTCCTATCAGGGGTATTTATAGTCTACCAAATGATGTGAAAGTGCCTTTCTCTATGAAAGATTGATGAAGAAGTAATGTGTCTCAACCACCCGATTGCCTATATCCAATTCTCCTCAGAAATCTACAAATGGTTAAAGCCTCTGTATGGACTACATCAAGCTCCAAGAGCTTGGTATTCAACCTTTATCCACTTTTTCTTGTTGAAAAATGGATACAGAAGAGACAAGAGACAAAACTCTCATCCTCGAAGAAAGACAAACATATATCATTTTAGTTCAAGTCTATGTCGATGACAACATCTTTGGATCAACAAAGAAAGTCTTTGTGTAATGATTTGAGGCTTAGATGAAAAATGTAGATTCAGATGAGTTTCAATGGAGGAGCTTACTTTCTTTCTGGCTTACAAGTCAACACGAAACCAATGTATTTTCAAAGCCAGTATAAGTATGTAGATGAAATCCTGAATGAAGTTTAACCTTTGCAAATGTTAAGATCTGCCAGTACACCAATAAACTCAGAAAGCATTTAGTTTTAGTAGAAATAATAGTTTGTATGATTCAAAATAGGTGTGTTAAAATTGATTCAATTAGTAGTTAATAATGGTGGCATACTACATAAGAAGTATTTTGTGATTAGTTATTTAGTCTATCTGTATAAAAAATAGATTACTAATAAAAGATCAAACAAAATGAAGAAGCTATTGATGTTTATGTGCCATCTCTATAGATCAACTGGAATGGCTCTTGATGTTATGTGACATTGACTGCTTTCTAGGCCACAATAATGTTTGCATTCTGTGCTGTCTAGGTTCAAGCACTCCAAGACATCTCATTTGACAATCAGTCAAAAGAATCTTAGGTACGCTAAAAGGCACACCAAATTAGGCTTTGGTATCCTAGAGAAATCTACATTCGACTTGGAATCTTAACTCAGACAGTGATTATCTGGAAGCAAATCTTGATAGGAAATCCCAACAGGAGGTTGTCAATTTCTGGCAAAGACTCATTACAATGGCAATGCAAAAAGCAAACAATGTAGCTACTATCTACAAACAGAAGCAGAATATGTAGCTGCGCAAGTGCTGTGGGCAAAGTCTTATGGATCAAAATTCAATTGTTAACTATTGGGTCAATTTCATGAACACAAAGATCCAACATTGATAATGAAGAGACACAATTTGCATTGTAAATAATCCAGTATACACTCAAAACAAAGGCATATTCTATTAGCACACTACATATTAATCCTATGAGAAGAAACTCATACAAGTGCTTAAGATCCACACCAATGACAATGTAGCTGATCTACTAACCAAGGCATTTGATGTAAGCCGATTTCAGTTCTTGGTTGTTTCAATTGGCATGGTAAATCCATAAGCTGCATTGGTTTAAGGGAGGCAACATGAATGAGGGATGACAGAGGTGCAAAACACACATAGCTATGTCCTCTTATCATGGAATAAACCCAAAAGCTCCACCTTTAAACATACATCACAAAGCATACTCTTCCACAAGCTACCTTACACCATGGCAAATCAAACTTGTTCCAAGAAACCCCTAAAACCTTACACACCACCTTTCTACCCATCAAGATTCAATCATCATCAAGCATACAAATACTAACCGTACCAACAAGTGGTCAGTACATGATCAAGAATAAGAAGATTGCTCAAGAATTCCTTTGTGAAGCATTTTGAAGACATGAATTATGTAGACCATCTAAAGTAGTACATTCAGGTAAAAATGTTTAGGTATTTGTTGATGGTGAGGGGAACTTTTGAAAATATCACCTGAATAGTGGAGTCATGGTTAGATGGCTTCAGGCTGATGGAGTCTACCTCTGTTTTAATGTTGATATGATATATTAATCCCTTGTTGATTTAAGAAGGATTAGAGAGTCACTGATAAGAGTTACTAAAAAGGAACTGAAGCACTCCTGATACTTACATTGTTCATATCTTTGTTTGGACAAAGTTAGTACCGACCAAGTTAAGTTATACCAAAGGCAACTATTGTAAACCGCTTTTAAGAAGTCGATTGGAGAATAATACCGCCAAGTACCAAGTGCAAACTGGAACAATTTCTTTGAAATAGGTCACCAAAACCTATAAGCATCCATCTTCAAACCGCCCAATTACCACGCAATCTCTTCAACATGAATTCTTGATTTACAAGCCCTAATTTCCTCTTACCAAACGATCTCTCTCTTCGAAGCAATATGGCTGCTCTTGAGTCCTGTCCTAAGCACAACATGATCGCTTATTGGAAAGGAAGACTAAAGGAATGTTGATTTCCATGAAGTGATTGATTTCTTTCAACAAGTTAATTTCACATGCGCTCACTGTAAGTCCTTTTGTCTCACCCACAATCGTTGAACATTTTGACGTCTGCTAAGTCCCAAAACAATCACAATGCAAGGCAACATAACTGCCAAAGTAATCCAGGCAAGTTAGTGACTAACTCTGAAGCTTCTATTCGTACTGATCTTCTTTTTGATGATGCTGATGGGATAGACACACTTCCAAATCAAGCTATCTTTGATGCTATTCAGCTTATGGGATATGAAGGGGATTTAACTGTGTTAACATTTAATAAAGCTTTGTTTTCACCCCAATGGAGGTTTTTATTTCACACAATTAATCATTGTTTAAGCTCCAAAAGTACCTCTTGGGATCAAATTCCTACAAATGTTGCCACTGCTGTAATTTGTTTAACAACTAATCAAAAGTATAATTTTTCTAAATTGATTTTTGATGGTATGTTTAGACATCTAGAGTCTTAGAAGAAGTTTTTATGTATCTCTCGTTTATTCTATATTTTTAACTAAACAATTAGTTAGATGTAACTGTACATTAGATCACTTCTCCTGTAAATAGTTTAACTATACAGTTTTTTCTTTTACTTGTTTAAAAGGGCAAACATTTTTCAGGCAAAATTTACACCTTTGTTTTGATAGTTATTGGTTCAACCAACTCAGAAAGAGGGTACTTCTTCAGAAAGACTATCTGAAGCACACCCAACACCCTCTCCTGAACCCACTAGTGAAGCCCCAAATGAGTCACTTCATGACTCATCTTCTGCTCAATCTAGTGAGGTACCATTTGAGCAACAACCTGACCTTTCACCAAGTCCTTCACCCAGACCTTCACCAAACCCTTCCCCCACTCCTAAAATTCCTGATTCAATTCCAGAACATACTGGTGAGAATCTTGGAGATCATTCATTCAATGATACATCCCTTTCAGGGAATGAGGATGCAATGACTCTCCAAAAATATCCTTGATCTTTGTATCTCTTTGTGTAAACAGGTTTCAGATCAAGCCAAGGAAATTAAACTCTTAAAGGCTAAGATCACAAAGCTCAAAAAGAAAGCTAATCCTGTCATTAAACACTTCAAAGCATATCAGAAGAGAATATCAAAGGAACAAAGACAACAAAGGAAACATCTCTCAAAGAAGAAGAAGGTGCAGATAGAGTCTGTATCCAAACAAGGGAGGAAGAATGCAAAAGGAGATGGTAAAGCAGAAGAAAATGCTCAAAGTGAAGGGAGGACAAAAGAAATGATGGATGAAGACAAAGAAACTGATGAAGTTGGACTTAGTACTGAAGATGAAGTTAGTACTGCTAAGAAAGGAGTTAGTACCGACTTTGAAAAAGTTAGTACTGACAGAGCAAAACTTAGTACTGACGATCTCAAAGTTAGTACTGATGAACAAATGGAAAGTAATGATGATCAAGTTGATGTTTCTGAAGAGATCTTTGAAGGTACTGAAGACCAAAAAGTAAGTTCTGAAGAGCAATCTAAGGAAGAAATTGCTTCTCAAGCTTCTCAAACATCCTCTCTGACACCCACATCTGTGATATTTGGTGATGATGAAACAATTGCTACACTTCTCATCAACATGAGTAAAGCCAAAGCTATTTCCAAAGAAAAAGAGAAAGGTGTAGAACTGAAGGATGTTGAAGATACTGATAGACCTAGAACTACTTCTACAAGATCAACACTCACTTTAAAGCCTCTTCCAAAAATTGATCCTAAAGACAAAGGGAAGAAGAAGATTGAAGAGGAGGATGAAACTGAAAGTGAAGATGATGATATTCCACAAGTTGTGAAGAAATTCAAACAGCTTGAGAATGATGAAGAGTTAGCTAGGAAAGTCCAAGAAGAATGGGAAGAGCTAAAGAGGAAAAAAAACAAATTGCTGAAGAAGAAGCAGCAATAACTCTCATTAAAAACTTTGATGATGTAAAAAGCAAGAATTAAGGCAAACAGAATTCTAGCTGATAAGCTTCAAGAGCAAGAAAAAGAGAGCAGTTTACATAGAAGAAAGAGCTAAAATTCCTTCATGATACAAATGCTGCTCACAAAGAAAGTTCCTTGCCTCAACAATGATCACAAGCTAAAAGGAATAAACCTCACAACCAAGCATCAACTCAGAAATCAAAGATAACCTAAGCTTAAAACATTGGTATAATCTTCAAACATGCAAATTTTGAAAAGCAGGAAGTTTTGAATACATACAACATTGTATAAAAACATTAAGATTTAAATGAACATTTCATTTCACTGGGTCCAGCTAAAGATAAAGGCTTAATCAAAATAAGTTGAATAAGAAAAGAGGTGGTTTATCTAAATCTGAAGTGATCAAGAAGAAACCAAAGAAAAATCAAGGATGAGATCAAGAAAGAAAGTACTCAAGAACAAGAAAAGCTAGGTACTAAGAAGAAAGATGAAGCAAGGAAAAGAAGATACATTCCAACACACTTCTGAAGTGAATAGTGACAAAGAAAATGATGATCTGTAGGTTATATTTAACTATAGCTCAGATGAAGATAAAGAAGGGATTAAAGATTCTTGACAGAAAATATCCAATCATTGACTGGAAGACAGAGTGTTTTGGAACAAAACCACAACCTGATGAAGCTAAATCTATTGAAGAGATCAATTTGAATGTGGTAACAAGAAGTAATGGACAACAAAGACACTTTAGTGTTTTAACATCCAGTAATTTTCCATTCTTTGATAAGAAGATCAAATGCTGTTTATCACTGGTAATGAATGAAATACCAAGATGAGATGCCTGAAGGTTTTTGAAGAGTTCTTTGGGAGATTTAATGTTTTGTTCAAATCCTGAAGAACAAGATGAGCTTTTTGAGCTCGACAGCATGAAGGAAATAATCAGTTTGGGAAGTTGCACAGTTCCTCAGGGTACACACTTTAATGAGCAATGATTGGAGTAGTCCATACATATGCTAACAGAGAAGAAGTATCCTTTAAAGAAGGAAATACTGGTGCAAATGCTAAATTTAATATTAGAGTCTGAAGAAGAAAGTACAATGGCATTGGAATTGATAAGATTTATCAAGAAGGTACTTGCTGACTTAGAATCTAAAGAACAAGACTGATGGAAGTGAGAAGGGATTGAGTGATGGCTAACCACCACACAACAAATGGTTATCAATTCACCATGCTTAACATGAAAAAGAATTGGCTAGTCCACAAGCAAACGGCTTGGGTAAAACTTCTCAATACCGTATGCTGGTTTACAATTTACCAAAAATTGTAAGGTAATCAACTCACCTTGCTTCTTGGTAAAGAGTTGGCTAGTCCGAGATCAAACAGTTCTTGGTAAAGACTAATCAAATCTGTTGATAGCTGATAGTTTGCTAAAAACTATATGGTTTATCAATGCACCATGTTATTACAATGAAGCATTGGCTAGTCCAAACTCAAACGAATTTGGTAAATACTTCCTCAAATCCGTTGATGTTACAGTTTACCAAAAACTGTATGGTATTAACTCACCATATTCTTAGAATAAAGAGTTATCTATCCCAGAGCAAACGGCTACTGGTAAAGGAACATCAAATCCGTTAATGGCTGGTAGTTTGCCAAAAACTACAAAGCCAACTTAGTTGGATTGTAGGTATCAAGATGTTGCTTTGTGGCTGAAAAGATGTTGTTGAATTGCTGAAAAGTCAAGGATGCTGCTATAAAAGGATAGACGTACAAGATTAAGAAATCATAAAGAATGTTTGGATACATCCTCTATGCAATCAAGTTCTTAAAGGAATGAAGAAACATGAATTTAAAATAGTTTAACCATTCAGTTTAAGGGAGGATTGTTTAGGATTAATGTTTTATAACTTAGTACCGGACATTACAAGTTAGTACCAACAGTTATACTTAGTACCGACAGTACAAAGTGTATTACTGTTAGTTTAGTTAGTACCGTTGAAGTAGAAAAATAGTTAGTACCAGAATAAGAAGATATTAAAAATATAGTGTTGAGAAAGAAAATATTTTGTCCAGAAAGTCATGTAAGACTTAGTGTTATCTTGATCTATAAAAAGGATAACTATTGACATAGTTAGAAAATATATGAAATAGACAATTACAAATCAACAACATATCATAGTTAGCAATCTTAACTCTAAAGAACACTTAAACAAAGTTGTTATTCTTGTTAAAATCATTATTTCTTCTTATACTTTGTCAGAAATCCGCATTAACATAGTGTATCAGTCATTGTTTTTACATAGACTGTTTTATATATACAATCCAGGCTATCATACCTTTATAGGCTGCAAAGATCCATTCAGTTAATGAACCACAGTCCATTTCAGAAAGCTTTGGTACAAGTTAGATATGAGTAAGCATATCATCCACAAACTCGACGGACAAAGCGAAGAACTCATTCAAACTCTCGAAGATATCTTAGAGCTTGTGAGATCGACTTTGGAAATGGTTGGGTTAAACTTTGCCAATGGTCAAGTTTTCCATACAATAACAGATTATCATGCTAGCTATTAAGGATGCGCCCTTGAGCACTTTTACGGTAGAAAATGTTGTTTCCCTGTTTGGTTGGCTGAGGTTGAGAATTTCAACTCATCGTACAGAGATAGTTCAAGAGACGACTGAGAAAATCATTCAAGTTAAGCAAAGGATGCAAGCCGCTCGTGATAGGCAAAAGAGCTACGCTGAAATTGAAGCGTAAGCCGATGGAGTTTGAGGTTGGAGATAAAGTGATGCTCAAGGTTTCACCTTAAAAGGGGTAGTACATTTTTTGCAAACGAGGAAATTAATCCCAGGTTTGTTGGACCTTTCAAGGTAATAAAAAGGGTTGGAGACGTTTCTTACAAGCTCGAGCTGAGCAGAGTTCATAATACATTTCACGTGTCCAACTTAAAGAAGTGTCATGCCGACGAACCCTTAGCCGTTCCGTTGGATGGACTTCATTTTGATGACAAGCTTCAGTTTGTCGAGGAACCTATAGAGATCACAGATCGTGAAGTTAAACGGTTGAAGCGAAGCCGTATCCCATTAGTCAAGGTTCGATGGAACTCCAAGAGAGGTCCAGAGTTTACATGGGAACGCGAAGATCAATTCCGGAAGAAATACCCACATCTGTTCTCAAAGACCGGGCCGTCGTCAAGTGCTGCGTCTTAAGCCTTGAGGACAAGGCTCAGCTAACCGGGGGAGACTATAACACCCCGTGTTTTAGGACAATGTACGACGTTAATAAAGTCACCATTTATTTTTAGTATTGTACGCGTTTGTTTTTAATGGAAATCGTTACGTTAAATCGCGTAAGCTAAAAATGATCATTCAATGTAAACGGGCGTTAAACAATTAAAAGTTTATATCTAACAAGTGTTATATGATTATTTAGAGGATAATTATTAACTTTGTTCATCATATTTTTATTGGTTACGTAAAATGCTTACGTTTCACGATAAAATGCGTTTAGGCATTCCCGGAAGTTCCAAAACCTAACTACGCTTAAACGAATACCCACGATTATACCCAATACCCAAAATAATCAATATAACATCACATGGGAGAGTATGTGGCCGAAATTTTCAAGATAGGACCAAGAGATATTAACTTGCTCTAAATATCAAGGAAAGAAAAGATCATAGGGAACCAACTCTTACACCATGAACCACTTGACTTATTAACCTTGTGCAAGGGTTAGAAAGTGACCATGGTTAGGTTAGTTAGATATTTTCACTATATATAGCATGCATGCACTCTTCCTTTCATAAACACTTAACAAAAATCACCAAAACTCTTTCTTTGTCTCTCCTATAGCTCACGGCTCAAATAAGCCACACAAACAAATCCATACTTTGATTTTCTTTCACCATATTAGTGTATACACATCATACTCAAGGTATTCTAAGAAGGTTTCAAGGGTTGGTTAAGCTTTCAAAGGGTTTTAACAAGTTATTGCAAGATTAGGGTTTCAAACCTAATCTAGGGTTTATAAGCTTGTAAGCTTTGGTTTTGAATCTAATCACGGGTTTAGCATTCATTTCACATCTCATACATCATCCCTAAGGTCTTCCTAATTCCTTCATACTTTTTATTATCATTATTTTATGTGTAATATGTTAATTATGGCTAAATCACCACTAAGGACTTTTTAATATGTAAAATGAGTTTTCACTTATGTTTATGAATTTATGCACTTATTCTTATGTCATATGGTTATATATAATATTATGTTAGAAGGAAATGTATATGTGTTTTATCATGATGCTTAAGAGTAAACATGTTTAAGTGCAAATTAGGGTTTCTAAAAGTCAACTTATGAGTTACAAGTAAAAGGAGTATTTAAATAACATGTTAATCTTGTTATCTTGGACTCACATGAACAAAATTGACCTAATGGACACTAAATATATTGTAAGACATAGATAATAGTGTTCTAATGGGTTTTGTAACAAAGTTGGTAAAGCTAAAAGTCTAAAAACAAGTTTTAAACACTCATTTTTGAAAAAAAATATCTTAAGGGGCTGTTTGTAATTCGAAATTTACATATATGTTTTATGATTTTAAAAAGAATATCTACATGTCTCAAGGATTCGAGGGGTGGTCATAAAGAACTTAAAAATTCGTAAAAACGAAGAAGATTAGCTATTTACAATTGTTTACGATAGTAATACTTTTATAAGACAATTTTTATAAAAAGTACTATTCACCACAGAAACTTATACTTTCTAAACATCATTTAATATGATAAAACTTTCTATTACATGGTTCGTGTTCGATAGAATCGCTTATAAAACGGTGCTTATAAACTGTATAGATACGGGCTAAAACGGGTTTTACGTTAATTAAAGTAGGAAAAATAATTTTATAGCTGTTTATGAATAAGTATAAAAACACTATTATCACAGAATCTCTACAAACCTAAGAATGTGATTTTATGATCACGCGTTTTAAACGGAAAGCGTTTTGGGCGTAAGAACGCGAGAAACGGGGCTTAAAACGACAAAGTTATGTCATTTTTTACTAAAGGCGTGATTTATATAACGTTTTTACTTTATAATTTCGATTTTAGTTAAACCAAATAGATGGTGAAATAACTATTTAGATTATATATGTTCATAGTTATCAAAGTGCTACTATTACTAGGGAAATTCATATGAGCTTCTTCGGATGGCGTATTGACAGTTGTTTGGTATTATCGATTTAAAGTGGGGGGATGGTCCTAACTCCTCGTGCGTCAGGTCATGACCTCTTAATTTATGATAGATCGTACGATAGTACGATGTTAACTATATAAGATTTATATTCAGTTGTTGTTAGACAACATACTCGAATACTGATTCGACCTATATTAACTAAGGTTGCATTCGTGCGTTAGCGTGACGCGTTTTTTACTTGGGATATTTTGTTATCAGTTTTCTCACTCGAGTGTGAGTTCATGGCATACATGGTATTTACAATTATTAAATTACAAGTTTTTGGCGTGTGAGATACATGTGTCATGTTTTACAATATAGAGCATGTGTTAAATTTTATAATAATTTCGTTGTGCATATAAGTCAGCGAAACACACTTGCCTTGATCATGAACTGTCAATTTAATGGCAATGTAAGCAGCATGCGAATGATTATAGATACGTCTATTTGGGATTGACATCCCCCGTTCAGGTGACTAGCTTTCACTGGAAACGAACGTATATCATGTTCAGATACTGGATGTTAGAGTTGAACATCAACCGGGTAATGTAGTGCTATATTTTATATATTTGTATTCTATTATGTCGAGCTTTCGGTGTCATGAAGATTAGGTAAACGTTATTACATTTGTTGATGTCTGCATCAGTTGCATTGACCATTGGGAATGTCTTTTGGTCATGCATAATACATTTACATAATTCCTATGAAATTATACCAACTTTTTGTGATCATTTTTAAATGCAATGTTTTGCAGCGTCATTAGCACGAGGTGCGAAGGTAATTCTGGTGGTTATATTTGATGTCAGTGGCATTGAAAGATTTAGTCGCATTACATTTTGTGTATTCTGTTATGGGCTGGAAATCTTTTAATAATAACAAAGGTAACAAGTAAAGCTGTAGGATTTTGTAACATCATACTTTATTAAATCTATTGTATCAGTTTATTTAGCGACTTTTTGGTGTTCTTATTTATATTATCTTGTGTTGTTGATCTAGAGAAACTAGTACACGCCAAGACAACTTATTTCGCCTGCTAACACCTATTTGGGGGTGTTACATGGATCATCTAAAGGAGCATGGGATTATTGCCCATCGCACTCCCCCTACACACCCCAACATAATGGAGTGTCAGATAGGAGAAATCGAACACTGCTAGACATGGTTCGCTCCATGATGAGTCAAACTACTATACCAAAGTCCTTTTAGGATTATGCCCTTGATTCAGCTGCACGCATTCTCCACATGGTTCCAACTAAGAAGGTTGAAAAGACACCATATGAAATATAGCATGGGCATGCCCCTAAGCTGTCTTACTTAAAAGTATGGGGTTGTGAGGCACTTGTTAAGTGTGATACACTTACCAAACCTGACAAACTGGAACCCAGATCTCTTAAGTGTATCTTCATAGGATACCTAAAGGAAACGATGGGATATTCTTTCTACAACCCATCCGAGAACAAGGTGTTTATTGCCTATAATGCTGAGTTCTTTGAGAGTAATCTTATAGATCAAGAAGCAAGTGGGAGTCTAGAAGATCTTAAAAGTATTCAATAAGAAGATATAAATCCTTCTTTAGATACTAGCTTAAATCATGAAGAGGATGATCAAGAAATTGATGAACCTCAAAGTGATATCAATCCCATTCGTAGGTCCACTAGGTATCAAAACGTTGACCACAATAACATCCGGGTAAATTGTTTGGGGGGATTTTAACTTCAATGCTGGAGGAACCATGAGTTGGGGATCTGTGACCCGCCAACTATAAAGCTGCATTATTGGATCTTGAATCCGAAAAATGGCTAGCTGCTATGAATGTGGAAATGCAATCCATGAAAGACAACGACGTTTGGGAGCTTGTAGAACTTCCTCCTACCGCTAAAACTGTTGGTCACAAATGGCTCTTCAAGAAGAAGACCGACATGGAGGGTTTTGCAGTTACAAACATTTAAGTTCTTCATTGTCTCGTAGCAAAAGACTTCACTCAAACCTACGGGATTGATTCTGAAGAGAACAGTTATATCTGTTGCGAAAAAAATAGAGCTATTAAGGATTCTTATTGCATAGCCTTGCGTTATAAGGCCTATGAGTTTTGTCAAATGCTGATGTCAAAAACCGCTTTTCTCAATGGACATCTTACCGTAAGAAGTCTAATATGGACGCAAAACCTGAAGTGTTTGTTAATCCAAAATATCTAACCATGTATGAAAGCTCAGCGTTCCATTTATAGGACTTAAGCTGCATCTAAGCCATGAATAAGAGATTTGATGATGAAATCAAGAAGTTCAGTTTACTCAAAATCTTGATGAGCCCATGTGTATATCAGAAAGCTGTGGAGGTTATAGTCAATATCCATATCTTATTTGTCGGAGACATATTAATCATGGGATACAATTTCCAATGCTACCAAGATGTAAAATCTATCTTGGAATGATTGTTTTGCATGAATAGACTTAGGTGAAGAGGATTATATTCTTGGAACCAAGAATCTATCCAAGATACGATCTAAACGGTTTATTGGTTTATGTTAAGTGGCTTACCATTGTGAAATCTTGAAAAAGTTATTTTATGGAGCATTCTAAAGTGGAATATCCCAAATACAAGACGAAGCTGAATTGTGTAAGTCTGATGGGCTGGAACCGGCTAATATGCGGTTTGCATGAGCCAGTATTCCATAAACACTTCGGCTGTTGGTTCAATCATGTATGCTGTAAGATGTATCGTCCCTAATGTAGCGTTTTCGATCAGAAACATAACAAGCCGATTTCAACGAATTCCTGGTTGATCTTCAATGGACTATCTATTAAAATATTCGTTAAGTATCTTCTGGTAGCATCAAGGATATGTTTCTGGTTTATGGAGGTGATATGCAACGAGAGCTTAGGGTTTCTTGCTACACTGATGCTGGATATCTAACGGATGTTGATGACTTGAAGTCTCAGACGAGATATGTGTTCGTTTTGAATAGATGTGCTGTTGATTGGAAAAGAAGAAAGCAAGAGTTTTTTGCTACATTTACATATATAGATGCTAAATATATCGCTACTTTTGACGCATCGAAAGAGGCTGTATGGATTCACAAATTCATTTATGGGCTTAATGTTGTTCCCACAATTGAAGAACCCATAACAATGTATTGTGACAATACTGGAGCCATAGCAATAGCAAAAGATCATGGAGTCACTAAAGGTGCATGACATTTTTCCGCAAAAGTTCACTATCTTCAAGAAACCATTGATTTGGGCGATGTCGGATTTAGAATCTAATTGACAAGTTGGCAATCTAGCTATCCCTTTTACCAAAGGCTTTAGCATCCTAAGAATTTTAAAGTTTAACTAGGAAATTGGTTGAGACCCGCTAGTAGTTCATTTAGAAATTTATGTCTATACTTAGTATTTGGGTTAATTTTTGAATTGTACAGTACAATATTTATTTGATGAATTAAATATACTTGGGATTTGTTTTTCATTCATATAATAATTGTTAATCCATTTTTGCATGTTTAAATCCATGAATGATTTATCATTCTAAATATGTCCATTGTCAGTTAACAATGTGGGAATATTGATATGAAGGCAAATGTGAGTGTTGGTTGTGTTCTTTGAATACATGGATTGTTCCCGCCAAACTCATATGTATTCACAAGTGTTGGCATATTGATACCCCTAACTTTGTAAAGTTTACTTTTGGATCCATTGTCATAGGTAAATATTCAATAAAACATGGTTAAATTAATTATCCTTAGACTTGAGATACCAAAACAAGTTCTGTATGTGTGGATATCACGTTTTGTAATTTTGCCAAAAGTACTGTATCAGTTATTATGGTAGTTATAAGCTTTTTTTTCGGAGTGTATGTGATAGCAGATTCCATAACACATGTTAGTCATTAAAGGATTTGTTCACTTGATTCGTTAAAATCTATATATATATAATAATTATACAAGGCAAACACTTAACAATTACTTTAGCCAAGGAATTGGTCAAGTATTCACTATACAATATATATATATATATATTTATCATATATATATTTATATATATATATATATATATATTTATTATATTTGTTTCCGGAAGTAGTGATTTCCCAGGTCGTTATGTCCCATCGTCGGGGCTGCCAATGATAATGAAATGTAGGATTGGATGATTGATGTTTTGAATATGACAAAGTTATGATTGGTTTCTATTTCTACAAGTTTAATATGGCAAAACGATTAAATAAAAACCTAAAACGATTCTATAAAAATTAAAACCCTAAAAACTGGGGCACGAAAACGAGGGTCAAAAACCTTAAATTACACTATTTTAATCCAGGAGAACAATTTTTAAACTCCAAAATTGATTCATATTGACTAAAAACGAAGTATTTAAAAAAAACTAGGACTAATACGCGAGTTCGTTAAGACAAAAACGAGTCAAAAAGTAGAACGAGAGGTTTCTATCCCGTTCTTTAGAAAAGAATTTTGAGAATGACCTACGAAAAATTTAACATTTTTCCTAGAAAAGACTATTAGAAAAAGAAAATTCTTTAAAAAAAGTTTATATTTTTCTGATTAATATTTTATTTTTATGAATTTTTTAAGTTTTTAAACAAAATAAATTATAAAAAATACTAAACGTTTATAAAAAAATCTAGAAAAATTACACAAATTAGTTGAGACTATAGAGGTCCTATGAAAAATAAAAAGAGCACAACAGCTTATTCAAATAAGCTGTGAATAAGCCTAAACAACTTATAGGCTTATTACACTAAACGTCCTTATATTTATTTTGTTTGCAATGAATAACGCAAAAGACCCAAGGGCGCTGTTGGTAGTGGGAGTTGTGTTAAAATTGTTGGTTGAGGGAGGTAGAGGTCCCGAGTTCGAGCCCTAGCTCACTTGGGGCTTCCCTCCTTCCCAACAATTTTTGTTTTTGTAATTTTTTTACAACTTTTATAAAACACAACAATATAGCATTTCAAAACTATAACTTTTTATAAAAGCTACTGAATAAGCTGGAAAAAGCAAGAACAAACAGGCAGATGGGCTTTTAAGCTTAATGACTTATTTTTTCTTTTTTTGGATTTAAAAAGCTACAAAAGAAACAAGCTGAAAAATAGGATTAAGTTAATACCTAATAAGCTAAAAAACAAAGCCTAAATAAGCAAAATTGGTAAGGAAATTAAACTGATAAAAGCTTAAATAGGTACTGACTTAAAAAGTGCAAAATCAGACAATAGGGCACTTTGGGGCTTAAAAATAAGCCCCTAAAAAGAATCTTATGGGCTATTAAGCTATAAAACTAAAAATGGACATAAAAAACTCTAAGAAAAAGCAATTTAAAATCCATTAATGTGAAAATCAAAATAAGCTAAAAAAAAGTGATTAAAAGGCTGTTTGGCAGGCAGATATACAAAGGTTAATTGAATATATCTTTTTGCTTTTTTACACAAATAGCTAAACTAAGAGTGACTATAAGCAAAACACTTATATTTAAAACAATCACAATAAGCAGATAAGATCAAAAAGCAACAATTAAAAACACCAAATTAAGCAGAATATGGCTTATTAAAATAGCCAGCACCAGGGGAAGTCCTTAAGCCAAACAGCTCATGTGGGCTTTTTAGAGCTTATAAATAAACTGAAAAAAAAATTGATTTAATGGAATGAGGCTAATAGCACCTTGAAGAGTGGCCTATGGGCTTATCACAAAAGCAAACTCAAAAGAGTTTGACTCACAAATAAGATGAGAAAAGAGCTTATGGAAAGGCTCATCACGCTCAATGCATGCTGAGTGTGTTTAAGCTGAAAAGGGCAAAGGTCTCTATGCAGGCATCTTTTTCAGCAAGAAAAACAAGATTAAAGCTTGAAATAAGCTAAATCAGTTTAAGCCAATGGAAAACTATGAGCTTATCGTTTTTAAAATTGAACCTGAGAATGGTCTTTGGAATTATCTAATATATGGAGCTTAAATAAGTGACAGTTTACAAAATTAAGTTAACTGATAGATTTTTTGGTTATAATTCAAAACACAAAGCACATTGATACCTATACTTACTAATGCATCAACATTTAAAATGACATTCAAAACTTAGCTTAATACACACTTTAAAGCCTAAAACATCAAAATTTAAGTTATTCTAAAAGCAAATTACACAGATTCCAATTTTAGCTAAATAACCTTGGATTTAAAATATTTTTCTTATAAAAACTTTCATACTACTTACTAGACCTAAATATATAGCTAACTTAGATCTAACTGGTGACCTCAAACCATTACAAGTCCTTGTGCACCCATTTTTACCTCTTGTCCCAAACACCCCTTTATTTTTTGAATTTGGCTTTTTAAGCTGATTAAGGGTTAATTAGGCTATGGGTCTTAAAGACAGAAGCTTAAACATAAATAATAAGCATTAATAAGCATAATGACATAAACAATAAGCACAAATAAGCTAAAATTAAGCCAATTCAAAAAATAAGCTTATATTGAAAGAAAATTTGACTTACAAAAACCCTTTGCTCAAAACAAGGGTGAATAAGCTATAAAAAGATTTATCTACAAGCTCCAGCTTATCAAAGATAAGCTGATATTGTCCATAAGCCCTTCCATTTTTGGCTTATCATCCAATTTATAAGCTGTGGTAATTTTTTGTTATATTTGTTTTTGTATTTGTCTTATACAAATTTAGGCCTTTTTTAGTTTACTTAATCAAAACAGCTTATAAATAAGCTTAATGAGAGCTTCTTAAACACAAATTGACAACTTACAACTTGGAATTGAAAGATTGGATTTTACCTTCAAAACCTCAAATTTTCATTAATCTCTTGAAAAATAATACAAAGCTGAAATTTAAAGAGCAATAAGCTATAAATACTTAAAAAAATGACAAGTAAATTAAAATTAAGCTAAGTTATGATAAGTTATATTAAGATGCCTTTAAAGGCTTACAAGAGGAAAACTATTAATAGCAGAAAATCTTTTCTTCTTGGATTCTCAGCATGGCTTCTTTTGTGAGAGATTCTAGGTGTGGAGTTGTGTTAAGACAAATGACAAACTCAATCTGGGCCCTCCAAATCACTTGTGATTCTTTCTAGTCATCACAGCCGTAGAATGCTCTGAAAATGGTGAAGGATTTACAAGTTGGCAATCTTATGCTGGGGGGAGTTAGTGGGTTGGAGGGTGAAGTCATTACAATGGGGTAAATTATAGTTAACAGGTTAATAAGGGTAAAGAAGAACCCAGTGCTTGGTTTGGTGTTTAAATTGGCGGGAAATAAGGTTATAGAGTGACAGGGTATATGTTTGTGTGGTTGCCAACTTTGGTCCCTCATGGTTATGTGTTGAATTGCAAATCAAGTCCTTGTGGTGTTATATTTTAGGGACTTGACAACCTTAGCCCCTCAACTCTCATGTGATTATTACAAAGTAAGTCCTTGTGGTAATACAACTTTGGGAGATTTGGGCAGAGTTGTCCTTAAGTTGTATTTTTAGTAAATTGCAATTTAAACCCCTTGTTTTTATTTCCTTTTTATTTATTCAACCTTTGAGGTTTGGCAATATGGGTCCCTCAAATTGTATTTTTCTGATTCAGCTTCTCGGAGTTGACTCTGACTTTGACTCGGTTGACTTTTCTGTTGACTTTTTAACTTGGTTAACTTTTTGGCTTAGATTTGTCTTCGTCTTTTCACACTTTTCCATTCCGTGCTTAGTTTTGTCATTTTTGGCTTTGTTTTTAGTCCTTTTATGAATATCCGTTTCCTGCACAACACAAATGCAAAAACAAACATATATTTGGCAGTTTTTATCTGTTTTTGGTCATTTAGTCTGTTTTTAATGGAAAAAGGTATGTGTAATTATGCCACTTACCAAAATCCCCCATACTAAGGTATCTGCACGTATCTTACTCAAATGATATATGAAGTATACACTCAAGATAAACAAGAATCTTTATCCCCCTAGTACTAAAATAACCTCGAAAGTAGGTAAGTGTTCGTCAAAGGGGATACTAAGAATTATAGCTTCGACAAGTCCTCAATTTTTACTCCATTTTTTATATGTACACTAACTATCCCTAATATTTTTGGATTTTTGTTTTTCTTTTTTTAACTACTTGTTTGACTTCCTTTATTTTATCAACTCTGTGATCATAGAATGAGAAGCGCCTATAGAATAATCTATGGATGTTCGAATGGATAAATTCATCGTCCCCGATTTTTCACTAGTACCTAGACTAAGCATTATTAAAAACAAAATCATGTTAAGTACAAGTTAAAGATGCTAACAATATTTATAACTATGAATTGTCAACTTTATCGCATCCCGAACAATTATTCAATAGTGGTGATTGTGGCTTAATTTTAGTTTATATTTAGATCGACAGTTTTAGAAAGTAGTATAGTTTATGTGCATAACGATATTTCTGAAGAAATCTGGGGAAAAGACTAGATCACCTACCAACCAGCATATTATCGATAGATCTCAGCCGAGTTCGACTTAGGTTATCAGGTTGAGACCCTGTTGGGAATTACAGATTTGAAGATTACAAAACCTATTAGACGAAAATGATAGGAAAGAAGAAAACAATGAAGCGACCAAATATGTAATAGTAGCTTTGTTAGTAAGCTAGGGTTTGTAACCATCCTCTACTATATAAATAGGATAGGCGTCTAGGTTACAATCCATCCATTCATAGCAGACTTCTCCAATGAGAGTCTGAGAAACGTATAGAGCGTATGTAGTGTAGTAGTAGTAGTAGTAGTTAGTTCTTTATTGTGTTTAATAAAGAAAACCTTACTAGTAACATGATTGTGTTCTTGTTCTTAATATTCCGCTGCGTGTTACAATCATTGTTATCATACCCTAGATGAGTCCTAATAACGATCTATGGAGTCATTATAGCGATTCACTAGTTGGTTCAGAGCCTCCGGTTTTTGGTCTTGATCTAGGGTGGATAACGGTTTTCGTGTAATTAAAGTTTCTGGTTTCGTACAATAAAAACTAGTAGCAGCAGTTCGTTTTTAAACAGGGACAAACAGCAGGTGCGTATATTGCTTTGAATTAATTTTGATGTGGGGCCAAGTGATACACGTCATCAAGAATTTGGAATGACATGTAAGTATCCTAATTCCTAACGTGTTGTAAGAATTTATTTTTATTACCACTGTGGTATTTCATGAGTGTACATGTTTTTCAATCATCAGTCAATGAAATAAGATGAAGTATGTAAACAATGGTATGCTAATTATAGATTCATTGAAAAATGTGAATTGTGTACACGTCCCGTTTTGGGTTCTTTAAAAAGAATTTAAGCACTGCCAATTTAAAGCTGGGCACATGGGTACTGGTAGTCACTGATATATATTCAAAGGGCTATGATTATTAAGTAAAAATCGTTTTTAGTTTTCTATGGTTTGGGGGCATTTCATTCTGCTGTCAAGGCATTGTGAATGTTAATTCTCAAAAGTTAAAGGTTTTTGAAAGGGTACCTACAAGATTCTTAATACTATTGTGAGATATCTTGAAGCAGATACACGTGACGAGTTTTTATTTCAAGAATGATCAAAGATGGTGTGCGCATGCAAAGGGCAGTTATGATGTTCATACTTATCCGGGGTTTGAGAAATTAAAGGAGCAAGAAATGCATGAATATTAGGGAATATATTTAATAACTTTCGGGTGATATTTTTAAATGTATTTTGTATTTGGACTTTGTTGCTGATTTTATGGGAACAGTTTAATTTTGTTGGTGCCGTGAATTGTGGAATGTCATAATGAGTTTGGACTTTTATTCGTAACTTCTGGAGGACATTTTGGGCTGCGATGATAAATGAAGTAAATAGGCCAGCCAGCTCCTTTTGATCGTGATTGGATATTGACAAAGTATTGTGGATAAGTTTTGTGACCTCATGGACTTCGTGTATATTGTTGCACTCATGGTTACTTCTGGTCACGTTTCTATTAGTGCTGATTGTATGTTTCGATTGCTGCTGGTTACTTATTATTCCTGCTGGTTGTCTTCTCGGTTACTACTAGTCTTACGATGGTTCCTCCTGGTGCTTATACAGTTCCTACTGGTTGTATATTCTGATTCATACTAGTGGTTATGAGTTACTACTGGTTATATCATTCCTGCTGATTGGATTATGGTTGCCTATGGTCTGCTTATGGTTTCTTCTGCTTGCCTTGTCCGATACTGTTTGTTATTGCTACTAGTATTATAGGTCCTCAGACGCCCTTGGATTTTGGACGATGTGATGGTTATGGCTTGGTTACTTCTTATTGTTTTGGTTTGGTGTTTACAAACTGTTTATTGCATAACATAATAATGTGAGACTCATTATTATTTTTATGATTTGATCTGAGATGGATCAATGGGCGGTTTTGGTGAGTTTAACTGAGATGGGGCGACGATGAACCTAACCGAGGTGTAATAAACATGTCTTGTACGCACTGAGTCAGAAAAAAGTATTGAAGACGCTTGGATGCATTAGCTTCTTAATCAAATATGTGATAAGTTCACCTTTTTTGTGAGATGCAGTAAAGGATTGAGGTAGATCTCCGGCTGAGGCAACAGTTACTATAGAGAGGGAGTGGTTATTAACACTTGGAGGTTTCAAGGTACCTACTATTTCAAGCAATTAAAGTCCGACGATTCATGAAAATCGTTAGTATATTTTTAAGGGAGATAGTTATTGTTTATATACTTACCATCTACATGCATCACTTGAGGGGAAGCGTTTCCGAGTTGTACAAGACCCCTATTGGATGATTACAAAAAGGGGAAGAAGATTCATGATGTGCAACTTATTATTGTGATGACATGTTTTAGCATTGTTTCTTCATGCAGTTGGAGTATGTAATATCCAAATAGGGGAGATTGTTTGGAATTACATGATTTGAGATTTCAAAACCTATTAGACGAAATGATGAAAGAGAACAATGAAGGACCAATATTAATAGTTAGCTTTGTTAGTAAGCTAGGGTTTGTAACCATCCTCTACTATATAAAGAGGATAGGCGTCTAGGTTACAATCCATCCATTCACAGCAGACTTCTCCAATGAGAGTCTGAGAAACGCATAGAGCGTGTGTAGTGTAGTAGTAGTAGTTAGTTCTTTATTGTGTTTAATAAAGAAAACCTTATTAGTAACATGATTGTGTTCTTGTTCTTAATATTCCACTGCGTGTTACAATCATTGTTATCATACCCTAGATGAGTCCTAATAACGATCTATGGAGTCATTATAGGATTCCACAGACCCCACAGGAGAATGTTCGCAATGTAATAGCAGGATACTCCACCCTTTTAGGCCGAATTTCTTAGATTTACCGTTAAATAAACAATACTACTCAAAGCATGCAAACATTAAAAATTTAATGATCTCATTGGTGCGATTATTCCATGCAGCGACCTTTCTTCTTGGAACGTCCCAGCCTCATCAGCTAAGTGCCCAGGTTTTTGACACCCCACGGAGAATACTTAATCGAAATAATCTACTGACGACAACCAACAACTTTTGAAGTCTTAAAGCAAGTTATTCTTAGTTCAAAATTATCTTGAGTTTAGAAAAAAGAAATCTTAACCGTTAAATTTTCATTTTTTGCTATATACTTATACTATTAATATCGTCATCATTTACAATGACTACTAATTCGTCTACGCCTCCGACAAGATTGTAGTGACTTACTAGTCTGACGACGGTTTCATTTTTTGATATAGTTTCGAATGCACTTTGGCATTTATTATCTCACTATGGGCCTTGTTTTGAAGACTGCAACATCGGTTGTGAGCCGACAAGATACAGTAAACCTTTATTAGCCCACAGTTTTCATTATTCAATTTTTTTATTTTTTTCATTTTTTTTCATATATATATTTTTTATTTTTCAACATATTTTCCGTAATAGAGAAAATTTTATTTTAGAAACTCAAGTATAAAGCTGAACTAAGATGAATATTTTTGTTTCCGAAAGAGCTTCTTTTTAGAAAATGTCGGTTTAAAGTCAAGCAAACTTTAGCACGTTTATTAGTCAGGTTAAGAGCTGCTGGCGAGGAAAAATAGTGACAAGTTACAACTTATATGCTTTTCAGATTCCAAATAATCTTGTTTAGCATCTTACTTGTAAGTAACACTATCATTTCTCGTTCTTCGCAAATTTAAAATCCCTAATAAAAGGATCCGCGAATGCTTAGCCTAATAAACTTTCGTTTATTAAATGGTTAAGGACAAAGGCTAGACTCAACCACGCCGACAGAGTCAAAATTTATTTTTATTCTACCTATTGGGAAGTTTATATTTGTGACTAATATACTTATTTTATTTTGGAAAATTTTTTATTTTTTTTGAATTTTGTTGGTAGAAACGGGATTACGTGACAACATAGACTTCAGGCAATAATCAAATCGTAGATCACCCCATTCTAGATAACTAAACATCGTTCATCGATGGTTTTAAGGGGTTCCTACGTAAATCTAAGGACGTTTATTTATTGTGTGTCAAAAGATTAAACGTTAGTCGATTAGATTTGGGATTTTGGTTTCCCATAATGAAGCTGAGATGTGAAACTCTTGTGTTGAGGGGTAAAACTAGCGAGCACAAGAGTTTCACAATTCTGGGAATCCTGTGGACAATACAACACAAAACTCACAAATTATGGAAACTAACACGGGTTATGGAAAGAGTATGCCTCCTCAACAAAAAACTTATTCATTACTACATAATGCTATATGCTAAGCTTGTGGTGCCATCCTACCGAAGCGCTTGTTTTTAAGGTCGCTGTATGCTTGACCATCCTCCACTATTTATTGGTCCTTGGGGAAGGTTTGGAGGTCCGAGACAACCTCGGTTGGTATGTCCCCTCCAAAATAGTGTTTCAAACGATGACCATTTACTTTAAAGTTACCCCCGGAGTTTTGGGATAACTCGACGGTGCCATACGGAAATACTTGGGTTACGATGAATGGTCCGGACCAACGGGATTTCAACTTGTCAGAGAAAATCTTTAATCGAGAGTTAAAGAGGAGAAATTGATCACCAACGTTGAAAACGCGATTTTTGATCTTGGCACCGTGGATCCTCTTGGTTTTCTCTTTATAGATCAAAGAGTTTCATAGGCCATGATCACGAAGTTCAATAAAGTTTCATGAGCTGAAACTTTTCTATGATCACCCGCGGTTTTGATATCAAGTTTGTATGCTTTAAGGGCCTAGTAAGCTTTGTTGCTCGAACAAGACCGACATTTGACATGACCTTTCCTTGTACAAGCTTGTACAGAGTGCACCCGATGGTGTTTTTGTAAGCTGTACGGAAGGCCCAAAGAGCGTCATCCAGTTTGTTCGACCAAGAGGTACGATTTTCGCCCATGGTCCTTTCAAGAATTCGTTTCAATTTCAAACCACGATTGGATACCTCAACTTGTCCACTTGTTTGTGGATGATACGCGGTGGAGAGACGATGAGTGACTCCGTATTTAAGCATGACCTTTGCAAATTGGTCATTGCAAAAATGGGTTCCGCGATCACTTATGATTGCACGAGGGGCACCAAATCTGGAGAAGAGAGTTTTAAGAAATTTGCAAACAACTCGGGCATCATTGGTGGGGAGCGCTTTTGCTTCAACCCATTTTGATAAGTAATCGACTGCCACGAGTATATATTTGTTCCCTCTTGAAGACGGGAACGGCCCCATAAAATCAATGCCCCAAATGTCAAAGATTTCGCAAACTTGGATAGAGTTTTGTGGCATCTCATCACGTTGCGAAATTTTGCCTTGACGTTGACAAATGTCACATCGGGTGACAAAGTCGTGGGCATCCTTGTAGATCGTGGGCCAATAAAATCCTGAATCGAAGATCTTTTTAGCGGTGTAATTGGCACCGTAGTGTCCCCCAGTGGGTCCACTGTGGCAAGCTTTGAGAATGTCAAAAGCTTCTTGCCCTGAAACACAACGCCTAATTACTTGGTCTGCACAGATCTTGAATAGAAAGGGGTCGTCCCAGAAGTAATGTTTGACATCTTTGAAAAACTTGTTTTTCTGTTGGGACGACATTCCTTTGACAATGAAGTTCCCCGCATGGTAATTTGCGAAGTCGGCAAACCATGGGGTACTATCATTACGAAGAGCAACCGATCCAAGAGTTTCGAGTGGGAATGTTTCCGTGATTTCCTTGTTCTCGAACTCATTTTGGTGAGGGTTCTCAAGTCTGGAGAGATGATCGGCGGCAAGATTTTCTGCTCCTTTTTTGTCTCGGATCTCAATATCGAATTCTTGGAGCAAAAGGATCCACCGTATTAATCTTGCCTTAGCATCCTTTTTAGCAAAGAGATACTTAATAGCAGAATGGTCTGTGTACACTATGCTTTTGGACAAAACGAGATATGACCGGAATTTCTCAAAAGCGTACACTACGGCAAGTAATTCTTTTTCGGTCGTAGTGTAGTGTGCTTGAGCTTCGGTCATTGTCTTGCTGGCATAGTGAATTGGTTGGAAATGCTTGTTCTTTCGTTGCCCTAGGACTGCCCCAATTGCAAAGTCGCTTGCATCACACATGAGTTCGAAGGGCAAGTCCCAGTCGGGAGCAATCAAAATTGGAGCCTCGGTCAATTTTCTTTTAAGTGTATTAAAGGATTCGATACACTCTTTTGAGAAGAAAAATGGAGTCTCTTTTTCAAGCAAGTGGGTCATTGGACGGGCAATTTTTGAAAAGTCTTGTATGAAACGTCGGTAAAAACCGGCATGCCCAAGAAAACTACGGACACCTTTGACAGTAGTCGGGTGAGGGAGCTTGGCTATAACTTCAACTTTAGCACGATCGACCTCAATTCCTGACTTAGAGATTTTGTGTCCAAGAACAATGCCTTCTTTAACCATAAAATGGCTTTTCTCCCAATTTAGGGACAAATTGGTGTCTTCACACCGTTTTAACATTTTTTCCAAATGGGATAGGCATGTAGAGAAAGAATCCCCGAAGACCGAGAAGTCATCCATGAACACTTCCATTGTCTTTTCGATCATGTCATGGAAGATTGCCATCATACATCGTTGAAACGTGCCGGGTGCATTACATAGCCCAAAAGGCATGCGGCGATAGGCGAACGTTCCGTATGGGCAAGTGAATGTTGTCTTCTCTTGATCCTTCGGGTCTATGGGAATCTGAAAATAACCCGAGAAGCCATCGAGGAAACAATAGTATTGGTTTCCTGTGAGTCTTTCGAGCATTTGATCCATGAAGGGCAATGGGAAATGGTCTTTTCGGGTGGCTTCATTCAACTTTCGGTAGTCGATGCATACTCGCCACCCCGTGACCAATCGAGTCGGTATCAAATCATTATCATCATTCTTGACGACGGTTATGCCACCCTTCTTTGGTACACAGTGTACCGGGCTTACCCATGGACTGTCAGAGATTGGATAAATTAATCCGGCGTTAAGAAGTTTTTCAACCTCTTTTTTGATGACGTCGTGGATCTTTGGCTTTACCCGTTTTTGACTCTGAACTGTTGGTTCGTAGTCCTCTTCCATAAGGATTTTGTGAGTATAAAACTCTGGATCAACACCCTTGATATCGGAGAGTTTCCAAGCGATGGCTTGCTTGTGGGACTTTAGAACCTTGATAAGAGCTGCCTTTTCCTCATCCTTTAAATCTTTCGCAATTATGACTGGCAACTTGTCGTCGCCTTCCAAAAATGCGTATTCTAAATGAGGTGGCAAGTCCTTGAGTTCAACCTCGGGAGGCTCATCAAATGATGATTTAGCTTCAACAACTTTAAGTTCTTCCCGGATTCCGGGTGAATAATCTTTATGATTCGGAAGAGGAGGTAACGGTTCACTATTGAGAAGTGCTTCTAGAATAAGAATGTCACCCTCCGGATCATAGTAAGTAGCATTAATTTCCCGTGAAATTGGCTCGTCATTGATAGCTATAAAAGCATCTGCTTCTTCGAGAAGGAGAAAATCACTATCTCCAAAAGGAGTTAGTGTTGGTGACGAATTTGAAACAATTAGATCGTAATCCGGATAAGGATTACCGTATGCAACTGAATCAAAAAAACCTAGGACTTCTTGCAAGAATTCTTCACATGCCAATTCAACTACGTCAATTTGGTTCGCCGTCATATGATTGTAATTAGCCGTGTATCTCGAAGTTTGGTCCAGATTGAAGGTGATGGCCTCTTTGCCAACACGAAGGGTAATATCACCTTCGTAAACATCTATCAATGCATGACTGGACTTTAAGAAACTTCTCCCGAGGATTAAAGGTACTCTAGGGTCTGGCTCAAAATCTACGACCACAAAATCTGCTGGAAACTAGAACTTTCCCACCATTAAACGGATGTCTTTAGCAATACCGATTGGTTAAGTAATTGAACGGTCTGCTAGCTCTAGCGTCATGCAAGTCAGGGTTAGTTCGGGAAGAGAGAGATCTTTCCAGACGGAATATGGCATAAGATTAATGCTTGCCCCAAGATCGGTCAAGGCGTTGCATGTATTAATCGTAGAGAATTGAAATGGAATAAGAAATCTGCCAGGGTCTCCAAGTATTTTTGGTAACTTGTTTAGGATGACTGCTGAGCGATTCTCATTCAATGAAGTTCTAGCCATTTCACTCAACTTCTCTTTGTTTCCGATTAAAGTTTTTAAAGTCGAGGCAAATTTCGGCATAAGGGTCAAGGCATCCGTAAAGCTAATTTCGAAACTCAAATCTCTAAAGATTTCGTAGAATTTCTCAATTTGATCGTTAGCTTTTTCACGGCGTCTTTCATCATTTCTTCTTGAAGGAAATGGAATTGATGTTCGTTGGTTAGGCATCGGAGCACTAACGGGATCAACATCGGGCTCGGAGATTGGATTTTGAGATTGGACTTGAACTACCGGAGGTTGGACGTCTTCGGTGCTTCCGTTATTAGTAGGAAGCATCGTGTCCTTTGTAACCTCGGTATCACGATTCATCACTTTCGGAGGAGAAGATGAAGTAGAAGGAATCGCGGGTCCTTGATATGCAACACCACTTCGGGTGGTGATACCTTTCAAATCTTCCTTCGGGTTGGTAATGGTGTTACCCGGGAGAGTTCCCGAACCTGAAGTAGAGGCGGTATTAGAAGTCACAAACTTGGAAAGCATGTCCGTTAAATTGGCCATTTGGTTTTGCAAGGTTTGGCCTTGGTTTTGCATGTTCCTCAGAACTGCATCATTAGCCTTGACGTAGTTGTCAAAATTAGTTTTGGACACACCATGTGTCTGAGGAACAGGAGCTTGGTAAGCTGGTGGTTGATTAACCTGGGGACGGTAAATTTGGCTTTGGTTGAAATTGTTCCCTCGGTTTTGATTGTAATTGTTTCCCCGATTGAAATTGTTTTGATTATTTCCTTGATGGCTTTGAATGGGAGGAAAACCGGGAGGTCGAATTTGATTTGCAACCATCTGAGGTCGGTAACCGGTATTTCCTTGGTTGAAATTTGCCGCAGCGGCTTGTGACACATACTCTTGGATATTGTCACGATAAATGTTGCCATCGGTGGCTGGACAATTTTGGTAAGAATGACCACCCCCACAAGTTACACAACTTTGCTCAACCGCTTTTACGGGAGCTGGGGTTTGGTTTTTCTTATCGAGAATCAATGCTCTAACCATATCTTTAAGTTAGGAGCCAACATCGGTAAAACGGTTTTTGGTTATAAGAGCCGACTCACGTAGAAACAAGGGCTTTGCTTCGTGATTGACGAACTTTTGTACTTTCTCTCGTGATTTTTAGCAATACTCGAGCATTTTATCCAGAAAGTTACCACCCGCAGCGGAGTTCAATGAATCTTGATCATTCGAATTTAGGGCATTATAGAATGTATCGAGTTGATGCAATTCTGAAAACCCATGATGCGGGCATCCCCTAAGAAGATCATTGAATCGGTCCCATGCCTCGTAAAATGTTCATCAATTTTTTGTTGAAATCTCGTGATTTCATTTCGAAGATTTGTTGTTTTAGAGGGAGGGAAGAATTTGTTAATGAATTTCGAAACGAAGAACATCCATAAAAGAAAATCGATCGAGGGTGCTCTTTTCAACCAAATCCGGGCTGCTCCCTCGATGGAAAATTGAAAAGCATAGCTTAACCGACTACCAGGGCGTTTCAGGAACCTTCATCGTAGAAAGTGATCTTGTTTGAAATATCGGATGTGAGCGTGTTGGTCTTCTTATCATGTCCAAAAAATTTCTTGTTTTGAACAAGATTAAGTAGACTGAATTTTCATGCTTGATCACAAAGTTGTTCATCGGTAATTTCCGGAACAACGATCGCATCCTCTTAACCTTCGTTGGGTGCTTCGAGGTAATTGCGCCATAGTTCGATTATCGTCCATCTAAACTATGGAGGATTGAGAAGTTACCTCGATTGTTATTTGGGTTTCTCAAGATTTGTGGATTCAACAGAAGTTTGTCGGACTTGTTGTTGTCGACGTTTACGGGCTTGAGAACGAGTGCGCATGCACAAAACAGAAATATAAAAAGAAAATTTACACTAATTTTTTTGGTTTTTCAATGATTTATTCACAATGTATTTTACCGGACAATGAGGTAGGACAACTTCAACCAATTAATCTACTTACTTCACGGTAGCTCTCAAAATGATAAACGCACAGGTGAGCGGGAAGGAGTAGTATGGCGCGAAGCCTTATTTCTCTTTCGGTCGTCGTTCCTCGGAACAACCCTCCTTATATCCTTACTTTTTAGTTTGCTAAGTCAAAACGAGCTGAGCGTACAAGCGTAAGAGACACAAACTTCAAAGTTTTTAAATCTTTTGTTCGATTTGGGAACCAACAAGTTCACCGGAAGTTATTATGATAATACTTTAGTGAAAGTATTATATGATTGATGAATTTTATTTCTTGATTAAGACAATGCTTTTATATTTTTGGTTTTTCTTGTTTTATAAATATATACTAAAAAGAAATGAAAAATATTTTTGTATTTTTATAAAAATAAAAGAGATATTCACAAATTCAAACACAATTTGTCAAACGTAACGATAATCGTTTCACAGCCTCCCCGGCAGCGGCGCCAAAAATTGATTCGTCAATAATATATATATATATATATATATATATATATATATATATATATATATATATATATATATATATATATAAATATGAAATATAAATATTATATAATATATATATAAATAATAAACGATCAAACACTCAACCAATTACTTTTAGCCAAGGATTGGTCAAATGTTCACAAATTAAAATATATATATGTATCCGGAAGTATGATTCCCGGGTCGTTATGTCCCAACGAGGCTTGAATGGAAAATCGAATGACGAATTGATGATCGATGTTTGAATATGACTAAATTATGATTGGATTTCTATTACTACAAGTTAAAAATGCAAAAACGATTAAATAAAACCTAAAAACGAAGGCTAGAAGGATTTAAATCTAAAATGTAGACGTAAATGTAAAAACATCCACCCCCGGAGGCTAAAAACCTAAATTTTGCAATTTTAATCCTAAAATAATTTTTAAACTCAAAATAGATCCTACTTGACTAAAAACAAAGTTTAAAAAAAACTAGACTAAAAACGGAGGTCGTTTGACCCAAAAACGAGTCAAAAGAAAAACGTGAACCAAACCCGTTCTTTAAAAAGTGAAAACTTGCAAAAATGACCCTACAAGAAAACAAACAATTTTCCTAGAAAAAAATAATGAAAAAAGAAATGTTTTAAAAAAAAGTTATATTTTTTCTGTAATTATTTTATTTGTTAATGAATTTTTTAAGTTTTTAAAAGAATAATATATTAAAAAAATACTAAAAGTTTATAAAAATTTCTGAAAAATTTACAAAAAATACTTGAATGTGTGACGGACCTAAGAAAAATAAGCTGGCTTGACCAGCTTATCAAATAAGCTTCAAATAAGCCCAACAGCTTATAGGCTAAATTGGCCAAAATGCCTTTAAATAAATAACCACTTGGGACTTGACAGAGAGTCCCAAGGGCCAGCGGTAATGTGTTTGTTAAAAGGGGTGGGAGGTTGGGTAGAGGTCTTAGGTTCGAGCCTCGGCTCACCCTTGGCTTCCCCACTCCCTAACCTTTTTAAACTTTTTTTTACAACTTTTTTCTAAACTGAAAAATAAGCAACTTTTAAAAAAAAACAAAATTTGTATATTTAAGGAATAAGCGCGTAAAAAGCTAAAAAGCTATGACAGTTTGACGCCTTTTGTTTTATCAATAAGCAAAATAACAAGCTAAATTGCGCTATTTGACTAAATGAAAGCCTTAGAACTATAAAAATGAGCAATCCGTAAGATTAAGCTAACACTAATAAGCTAATTCTATTTAATATGCAAAAATAGATAAGAAGTAAAAAATAAAAAAAGCTAAAAATGGCAGAATAAGCTTTATTGAGCTTAATGCCTTGTTTTTGACTCATTTTTTGGATCTTAAAAGCTATAACTAGGCAAAATAAGCCTCAAACAAACTAACTAACATTAAATAAGCTATGCATGTTTCAAATAAGCAATAAGAATGAAAATAAGCTTATAAAGAAAGCTTGATTTGTTTTCCTGAGACTATAATGCACACAAAACAGACCAACGGTGTGACTTCGGCTTATTTTTTAAGCAACCAAGAACAAACTCTTAAAGACCTATAAGTTGTGAAGAAAAAAAAAGAAGGACAAAAAAGACTCTAAGAAAAGGCAAACTTAAACATATTTGAAAGAAAAATAAGCATGAAATAGGCTTATGTAAAATTGGAAATGACAGACAAGATGTTTAAAACTAATGGACAAGGGGCTTTTTCTAAAGCTTTTTTTAGACAAATTAAGCCAAGGAAAATGGGAAATAAGCACACACAGATAAACAAGGACATCCAATAAGTACTTAGGAACGAAAGGCACCAATTAAAACCACCAAATAAGCCAGAAAATGGCTTATTCAAGCTCTCAGCACCAGGGGAGATATCAAGCCATACAGCCTAAAAGGGCACCTAAAGGCTTAAAAATAAGCAAGAAGATGAAAACTTATGGACTTTTAATCTACAAACAAGTTGAGAATTAAGCTCAAAGAACAAATAGCTTCAATCAAAAGGCAGTTTCAAATAAGGAGCAAGCCACAATAGACAAATTTAAAAGCTATTTTTTTTTCTTTTTACAATACTTGGTTGGCAAAACTTTGACAGAATATTGTAAAACTCATAAATACACAGCAGTCATAGCTACTTCTATTCTAACATATATTAACACATTAAACAACATAAATTATCATAAAATCTTGACTTAAACGATTCTATTCACACAACTTAATTAATAAGCTTATGAAGCTCCAAGATTTAAGCAGAATTTATACAAGCTATGATTTTTTATAAATTTGTACACTTAAAAACTCAAAAAAACGCAATTAACACCTGCTTTTAACTATTTAAAACTCACTTAAAAAACCAGAAACATGATATTACCCAGTTTGAGACCCAAAAAACCAGTTAACCACCAAACCAAACAGACCTAAACTTGAAAAAGGGTTTTATTAAAGCTGATTAAGCTGGTTTTTAATGAACAAACCTTAATCCATATTATTTTCAGCTTAATGGGAATAATAGTGACTTATGGAAACAAAGAAACAAGCAGGTTTAATAGACAAACAAGTAATTCGACAATAGATGACCTAATTAAAGACAGGACCAAAAAGACAAATACAAAGGATAAAAGAAAATAGCTAAGAATTCAAAAGACAAGAAATGAGATAAATAGCAAGCTATAGATAAAGTGGACTTTGAAACGCCAATAGTAAGCAAGCTACAGTAGAAACGCAGAAAAATGAAAGGAAATGAAATCTTAACTAATGCCTTTGCCCAATAACAGCGTCTAAATGCTCTTTAGAGCTTTTGTCAACAAGCTCTAGCTTGTTTTTAACAAGCTAGTGAGTGCATAAGCCCATCCAATTTCGGCTTATCATCCAAATATTTAAGCTGAGGTAATTTTTTGTGATTTTTTCTTAATTGAACAAATATTAATGCTTAATGCAATGTGTAACTCTAGAATTTTAACTGAAACTTCACTTTTGATAAAAACGTTGAAATTTGGTACAATGCTTATAAAAAAGTAAACTTACATAAATGATAATTACACTTGGAAAATGTAAAGAACTGAAAAATTAACTAGAAAAAAACATCTTGCTATGTTCTTTCTTTCTCTTCTTTTATAGGCAGCTGAGCTTCTTTTGCTTGTGTTTGTTGTGTTTGTTTGGTGAGAGCAAACCAAAACTTCAATCCCGGCCTTTGATCATTCTTTAAAAGTCATCACAGCTGTTGATTTGGTGTCAAATCCCCATATAAATTGTGTGGGATTGCCAAGGTGGCATGGCAACATGTGATTGTGGTGGTAGTGGAGGAGGGGGAAAAGTTTTAACCAGGGTTTAATCAAAGGTGGAGGGTAAAAGAGAGGGGTTGAGTGTTTTGGGAAGAGGAAAGGGTACCCGTGACTAGAAATTAGGGGGGGTTGAGCTTTGGCGGGAAAAAAGGGTAGGGTTAGGGTTTATCTGATTTAATTTTGGGGGAGAAGGGGTAAAATTTTGGGAAAAGTCACAATTGGTCCCTGAGAGATATATGTGTAGTTGCATCACACGTCCTTGTAGTGTTGAAACTTTGGGGGTTTGTCAACTTCAGTCCCTGAGTGTTATAAGTGTTATTGCAAATGTAGTCCTTGAATAATACAAGGTTAGGGGGTTGGCAGGAATGCCCCCTAAAGTTGTATTTCACTTAAATTGCACTTTCAGCCCTTGTCCTTTTATCTTAGTAATATAACTTTAGGATTTGGCAATTTCAGTCCCTCAAGTTATATTCTTTTCTGATTCAGCTTCTCGGAGTTGACTTTGTCGGGGTTGACTTTGACTTTGACTGTTTGACTTTTCTGTTGACTTTTTTTTGACTTGGTTGACTTTTGGCTTTGATTTGGCTTCACACTTTTCCATTCCGTGCTCAGTTTTGTCGTTTTTGGCTTTGTTTTTCGTCCTTTTGTGAATATCCGTTTCCTGCACAACACAAATGCAAAACAAACATATATTTGGCAGTTTTTGTCTGTTTTTGGTCGTTTAGGATCGTTTTATTGGATATAAAATATGTGTAATTAAGCACATATTATGGATTATCTCGATGCGGATGATCTAGAAGCAGATGAACATAAGAAGAAAGCCTCGTCATCCTCCTCTGTTCGTTCGAAATGTTCAATTGCTGATGCACCTGCTCTTGTTGAGCAATTAGTCGATAAATGGAAAGACTATTTTACCCTCATGTGCTTTCGAAATCTTTTAACAGACATTAAATATAAGGATGAATGATGTTTCAAGATTATTAGCCTAATTGATTATAAGGCCCAAGTGTTACTGGTTTAGGCTTAGCCCATTGTGTTAGCTTTCTTATCAAGTCACTATGTAATCTATATATAGGAGACATTATTAATAATATAAGCAAACACTTTGCAATATCTATCATGGTAATCAGAGCCTTAAACACCGACCACTAAAAACACTCTACCACATCTTAACCCTAATAGACGAACCAACAAAAATATTACTTCCTTCGATGCATGTCACGCTGCCAATTATTTGTTTTTTACTTTTTGCTTAATATTGCATCGTATTGCTTGCTATCTCATTTATTGCTTGCTTTTGGTTGCCACCACTTTGCTTACCGCTAATTTTATTGCTGCTACTTTTTGTAATTTGCTTGCTTAGTTATGTAGTATAATATAATATGACCCAACCACAGGTAGTGCCCATATTTTATTTTCAAGCAAGCCATGACCCACCTACACTACCAGCCCAGTTTACATGTCTCCTGATTTAGTCCAATCCTTTTCCAGCCCAATTTGGTTTTGTTCAGGCCCAAAGTATACAAGCGGCAATATGCAACCTAGTTCCGCTCTGTTCACTTTTACAGTTGTCCTAATTTTATATGTGCCATCAAGCTTCTCATGCTACTACTATCTGCAAGCATGTCATACTATGACTCTTAGGATCCAAGTTGGAATATAGAATACAGGAGCATCCCACATTTGCAGACAAAACAATGTTATGCTTTACTTCCATTTGTAATAAAAGTATTTTATCCTTCTGTATTTGTTATAGCAATGGCCGAATTAATACCCTGATTAACAACTGGAAATAGTTTTTTTTACCCCACCCCCCATAACCCACTACACCTTCATAATATACTTTTTCATGCACAATATTCTTAAGAACTAATTAATTGCCCTAAAAGTACTTGATACAATAAACCTTTCTATTGAGTTTGGCGAAATTAAGTTCTCCATGAGGATTGACCGGACTTGCAAGCTCCTCTCTTTTTTTGATAGCAGTGGGAGATAACTACCATGGTTCGTCATCAGCTCTACGCTTATTCTTCAATTGCATTACTTCCTTTTATCCTACTTAAGTAGCACCGACGCCCGTGTATCGTCACCTCTAGTCTAACCATTTCAATTCTAGTAATAAAACAAAACAGTCGACCTTGTGTCATTCTTGCAGCCTTTGCAAACATATTCGGACTTCCTTTTTCTAGTTCTAAGTCATGTATTGAGTCCATTTTTACATTCTACATTCGGATGTGTAGACTTCACCCATTACGAGTAGTAGTGGAATAAAATATTATGCTATTTTCTTAGATCATTTCTCGCAGTATTCAATTGGTTTTTATCCTTGCGTAATAAATCAGAATTTAGTATGATAATTTATGTGCAATTTCGTGCATTTGTTAAAAAAATCAATTTAACGTCGACATTAAGGCTTATGCAATTTGAACCACTTTGTGGGGGGGGGGGGGGGGGTTTGAGATTTACAGACACCCCTATTTTCATGACCTTTTTCCGCCAAATTGGTATTCAGTTCCACTTCTCATGTCCCAATACATCTCAACAAAATGGGAAGTCAAAATGCATGCTTCGTACAATCAACAACCTTATCGCACTTTACTCTTCCAAGCTCACATGACACCTATATATTGGGTGGAGGCTTTACACATGGTTGCTCACCTTTTGAATATTTTACCCTCACTTGCCATTAAGAACGCCACCCCTCACACAAAACTAAACAACACCAAACCCACCTACGACAACCTTTATGTGTTTGGATGCCTTTATTATCCTTACATTCAGGTTGAAAACAAACTCTAACCACGATCCACGCCTTGTGTCTTCCTCGGTTACGCATCTAACCACCGGGGATATCGATGCCTTAACCTTGCTAATAACAAAATCATACTTTCTTGCCATGTCAAATTTTACGAGGACGTATTTTCATTTGTTTATATGTCACAAACCTCTCCCCATCTTATGACTTTTTGCTAAAAAAATTGTTGCCTCCTCCCAAAGCTTCCCAGCCAGACCCTCCTACACAAGCTACTGCGCCTACTAGTCCCACAATATACCAACTTCCCCAACATGCCCAATTCCTATACCCACTAATCCAACCAGCTCGTTAAACACTTCACCCTAGACCGAACCTTTCACCCCACTTAATACCATCATACCAAACACTACACTGCATTTAGCCCACCAATCTGTTAGCCATACAACGGCAGCCCAACAACAGCCTCACCAACCACATCCTAGCCTACCTAATTCAGCCTAACAACTGTAGCCTACACATGAATACCAGCCCATAACCAAACCAATTTTGGTTCACCAATAACCCATTCCTATACCGTCAAATACTCCCAACCGTGTTGGCACTCAGTTTATGGTTGGCATACTCTAAGCCATCGATCGGTTTGTCTCTTCACAACACCACCACCTCACCTATACTGCGTTCCCATTATTCTTCGTGATCCTTTGGCAAAATCTATGTTAGATGAGTATAGATGCTTAGTACAATCGAAATACATGGGTTCTATATGCCCGTCTGCTATGTGACATATTATGCATTCTATGTGCTTATTAGGCATAAATATTAATGTAGATGGATCTCTAAGTCGATTACAAGGCTCGCCAGTGGCGAATGGCTTCAGCAGCAAGTTGGGTGAATGATTTTATGAGATTTTAGCCCGGTTGGTTAAATCGCAACTAACGCACTGTCTGAGTCTTGCAGTTACTAGGAATGGCCTATTCATGAATTAGATATAAATAAGTTCTTATCTTCATGGTCAATTTATCAAAAACAGTGTATGATGCAATCAGCCACCTAGGCTTATGGATCCACATCATCCTGAATAATGCTTGCCACTTGCAAGTTCCTCTTTACGAGCTTGAAGCAAGCCCCAGTTAATCTTGGTTTTTATATGGGTTTGCTTCTTATTCTTACACGATTTGGTTTTCAACACAGTAAAACTAGACTCGTCATTGTTCATAATTTCATCGTAGGACATATATTTTTGAACGTGCCATCTTTATGTCAATGAATCAACCTCAACTGCTTCATTCTACTGCATTTCTATAGAGTGTTATCTCCTCGTTTCCATGGAGAATTTTGCTATGACTACCTGGCTCACTTAATTATTTTCATAGTGTTTGCTGCTCAACGTTTTTACTAACATGTTTAATTTTATCCCAAGCTATTTATGCCGAGGAACTTCTTGAGAGGCTCATAGAAAGAATTGCAAACCTTGTCTGACTCCTGTTGATACTAATTCTAAGCTTGTACTGATTGTATCCCTGCTTTGGATCCTACTTTTGTATCGCCATAAAGCGGTGTCATTTAAATACCCTATTTATTATGCGTAATCTTTCTTTTTGCGTTTTAGGCATTTGGGAAGCATTTGATTAAATACACTTGACTTAAACTCAATTTTGGAAAGAACAGGACAATAATGCAACTCTACGTAAATGTTTGATCAAGCATTGGTATTACAGGTCGTGGAGACCGGCGTCGGGATTTCCATCTAACGCCGTTATGGTTTTAAAATTGAATAACTTCACAGGATTTCGACGCGACAAAGAGAAGCCCTATGAAGGTTCGGCGGGCTGAGCGGCTTCAGATAAACAAGCAACGCTGTCAGAGTTACGGCCTATATATAACACCCATTTATTTTTTAGGTTTTGTGTAGGAAAAAAAAAAAAAAAAAAAAAAAAATCCCCCCCCAAATGTTGAAATCATTAGTAAGCTTTGGGGTAGACATTTCAGGTTTGTTTTTTAGGATTTTTAAACCCCTTTTGTCCTCATCAAACTCAAGTTATTTGAAGTGAAGTTCTTATATCCCATTTAATCATTCGATATGTTTATGTAAGTTTGATTAAGTATATGCTACACTTCAATTAACATTCATTGGCTTAAATCTAAGTAGTGTTTGCTTTGAATGCAAAAAGACCTAGTATGTTTATCTTTATTGTATTACTTCCTTTTTAATTATATGCTTGTAGATAGCTTTAGAAAACTAGCCTTCTTAATTGCAAGCTGAATACCTCTAGGGAAAACACTGCTAGTTAATAGGTAGCCCACAATAGTCTTCATATTACCTTGCCAGTTTGGGTGGTTTCTGAGTTAGGTGTTTAATTTATTAGATACTTACACATTTCATTACGGGGGTGACGGGTAATAAAATCTAAGAAGACAACTAGGGAGTAGTGCATGATTAGGTAAACACATTTGTTTTACCATACGAGTTTTTCCATCATTTTACATTTCTGCAATTAGTAATAAATTAGGAGTTAGTTTTAATTAGTTTAATCCCCTTTCAACCCTAGAATTTACTTTGCTTTCAAAAAATTATAAAAACACAAAAAATGAATATCTCTCAACCTCGAAGACCTTTCAGTAACCATTACAATTCAAACCTACCCAAACTATTCCCCTATAGAACGATAATAACCCCCGACTTTCAATACTACACTACAACGATTAGTACACTGCCTAGAGTTTGTAAAACAACTGCGTTCAACAGCCGCATCAAGTTTTGGCAGTCGTTGCTGGGGAAGAAGTCTAGGGTTATCGGATTTCAATCTACCTAATGCCTACTCACTAGATTTCCTATCAAGTGAATTTTTTTTTTCTTTAGTGATGCTTTCTTCGTGGTCTATCTATTCTCTTCCTCTTTGTTTTGTTAAACCCTTCTTTTACGTTAACCATCAATGAAAACAAGAAAATCCACCCTACTTTATGAGATTATATCCGGACCAAGCCACGAGGTCTTATCCAAAACACCATTGATCTCCCCGATGGGGAACTGTTAGGAATACAAAAAGTATCCGGTCACTTTAATATAGCTAGTCGTAGCTCGTAGATTTATCATATGTAATGTTAGTAAGCTAACCGGGCCAAAGACACATGTTTTTCACTAAGCTAATATTACCATCTTCTTTCTCTCTCTAAGTGTTCATCCAACCACCTCTTTCTCTCTCTAAAACTCTAAGTGAATCATTCCATACTTATGTTAAATTATTCTACAATTGGTATCAAGAGCCATGGGGTGTTTGTGTAGGTTTTGTGTGCGCTTTATCTACTCGTTTTACTAGTGTTTGGTTCGAATCCATTCAAAACGTTTTTCACTTTTTGAGGATTTAAAAACCATAAAGATCATAACTTTCTTTCTTAGTTATCTTAGTATAGACTAGAAGTACAAGAAAATCTTTCAAAAATCATAAAAAATATCATATTTATGAGTCTTTTTGGTTAAAAAGAGGGTTTTGTACCAAGAATCTTGATTTCAAATTTTTCGTGTCAAAAACGTTAAAGTTTGTGTTTTTAAGGTTCTATTAGTCTTAGATAGGTAATAAGTACAAAAAAATCGGGTAAAAACGTCAAAAAGTGAGTCTTTTTAAGATTTTTGAATTTTGAGTTTTGAAGTTTTTTTTGGTCAAGCGATTTATACATTTCTACAAGCGATTTATACAATCACATTTACTCAAGCGATTTATACAATCAAATTTACTCAGGCGATTTATACAATCAAACTTGCTCAGGCGATTTATAAACTGCTTATTGCAACGACGATTTATATAATCAGAATTGTAAAGGTGATTTATACACTGCTTATTGTGAAGGCGATTTATACACTCTGTTTTAACAAAGGCGATTTATACATCTAACTTTGTGAAGGCGATTTATACATTCGTTTAACAAAGGCGATTTATACATTCCTTTTGTGAAGGTGATTTATACATTTTGCTTGGGTGATTTATACGTTTTTCAAGGAAGAACTATACATGATTGTTAGGTCAATTATACGGTTGTTCTTTGATTTGTAAAATCCCGTAAATATTTGATTTCTCGGTTTTATCAAGAATTGTAAAATCCCGTGTATTCTGAAAGACTCAAACCTCATTAATCAAAACTCACTTTAACAAAACAACCTCCAATCACTGTCCGATCATTTTAATCTTATCACATTGAAATGGATCCAATGATTTCACTTGGACAAAAGAATACTCTTGCTGAGTACATGATACTCTCCTGTGCAGACAATCGTCCACCCATGTTGGACAAAGACCTGTATGATTCTTGGAAGAGTAGAATGGACTTATACATACAAAATAGAGAACACAGAAGAATGATACTTGAATCAGTATAACATGGTCCTCTTATTTGGCTTACAGTTGAAGAGAACGGCATGATCAGAATAAAGAAATATGTTGAATTATGTGTTGCTGAGAAAATTCAAGCTGATTGTGATATGAAAGCTACAAATATCATTCTTCAAGGTCTTCCTGCTGATATCTATTCACTTGTAAATCATCATAGAGTTGCTAAAGATTTATGGGTGAGAGTTCAATTACTGATGCAAGGTACATCTTTGACAAAGCAGGAAAGAGAGTGTAAGCTGTATGATGCATTTGATAAGTTTACTCACATCAAGGGGGAATCACTTCATACGTATTACTTGCGATTTACTCAGCTGATTAATGACATGAACATCTACAAGATGAAAATGGAGCAATTTCAAGTTAATACCAAGTTCTTAAACAGTCTTCCACCAGAATGGAGTAAGTTTGTGACTGATGTCAAGCTTGTAAAAGATTTGCATACCTCAAAATTTGATCAACTTCATGCATATCTTGAACAACACGAGCTCCATGCAAATGAAGTACGTATTATGCGTGAACGCAATCAAGATCCACTTGCATTCGTTGCAAATCAGCAGATGACACCACCTCACTTCAATCCTTATCAATCATCTTACAACAATCCTCAACTACAACAACAATTTCCACCATCACATCATGCATCAATTCAACCCAATCAACATTACTCATCTCATTATCCATCACAAACTCAATTCAATCATTCATCCATTCCACCATCACATACATTACAGTCTCAAATGAATCATCAAATCTCAATTGTTCCTCAAGTAATTCCACAAGTTGCTTATCAATCACCTCAAGCTCCTATACAACTTATGACTGAGTCACCGTTTGTAGACTCAAGTTTTGTACTGTTCTTTATTATTTCGCCGCATATTTATATTATTTGTAAAACATATCCTAGATGGGCTTAAACGAATCTACAATTGGTATCAAAGACCTCGTGCTCGTGATATAGCTAGGATCTAAAGGTTTTTGGTATAGTCATAATTGGTCTTGAAGAAAAGAAGGTAAAAGTTTTTCTATTCTTGCGGCCGTTTTGAGCAGATTTGGGTGTTTAGGGTCTTTTGCAAACCCTAATTCTAATAAAAAACAGGAAAAGTTGTAGATGACAGCCTGGTGTGTTCGTATAATGTGATTATGATTCATGGTTGTTGTTGATTGATTCGTGCACATGTTAAGTTGTTTATTGAATTACCTGACCAAAGCTAGATGAGTTTACAAAATGGTGAATGGGTTTTTCTCCCAACCTTAATTTAAATGGCAAGTGAATGAGTCATGCATTCTAAGAATTATAATGGTGTCTTCTAGCTTTGGTGATGAGTTGATCTCTTGATCAATGATGAACCCTAGTAGAGATGCAAAAGTGGCAGCAGTGCAATGATGATTGACCAAACTGTTTGGTCGTCGCAGGTGTAAAGTAAATTAAATTGGGTTTTGTCATTAAAAACCTAAATCAATGAAGTTATCAGCAGATATATTGACTTGTTTTGGTGGGGCAAGCAATGTCACTGAAAAAATAGCCAACAGGTTGTTCTGTACTTTGCTTGGGATAAACAACAACAACTGGTCATGAACTATACAAGTTTAGTGATAAAAAAAGTGTCACTAAAAGCTAAAAAGCGCCGTCTTTATACTTAAAAAAAGATGACTATGATTATTTGGTGTTCGTACTTTATGGTTGTGATTGCTGTGAAGAATGATTCATACTGCTGTTTGATGTGCTCGTTCTTGATAAATATGCCAAGGTTTTCTATGATTGAAAGTCTGTGGTGTTCGAAGAAATGCAAGACATGTTACGTTTGTATTAACAAGCAGGTTTTTAAAATGTGATTTGTTTGAATGCCAAGAAGCAGCTGGTGATTTGTTTAGAAAGGATATTGGTAACTAATGGAGTGCGAGTATTATTGGAAGTTAACAATCCTTAAGTTTCGGGGATTGTATAAATAACTTCTTAATATTTGTGGGTTAGTACTGCCAACTAAGTTTTGTTTTGACTCTGTTTGAACATGGATGATATGGTATTATACTGCTATAGTAATTCCTCACGTTAATACTTTTGGTAGTGTGGTTTTAACCAACAGTAGTAAGCCCAAGTTGGTTAATTGCTACTTCGTGATTGAGGTAACATGATTTTTAAAGTTTATACTGCTCATGTATGATTAATACTGCCAGTTGGGTTTTAGTACTGCTCGTTTGATTTTAATACTGCTAGCCTTATAATGTGCAAGGGAGGGCTGCGGTGAATGGTTTATGCAGTAAGTGACGGCATGTGCGCACTTCTTTTTTTATTTTTTTTTTTTTTTTATTGCCATCATGAAAGTGTTTTGTGTTCGTGTTTTATGGAGAAGAAGCAACAATATTAACATGATTTAAGAAACAAGTAGCAGGTATTACATATTTTTAGGGTTTCCGATAATGTTCTTGATAGTACTGTTGGATTTGTGTTTAAAGGGAATAGTACTAAAAAGTTAATGCTGCTAGTTTCATCCGATATCGTACAATAATGAAAAGTTAGTGCTGCTCAACATAGTTTCAACTGCTAGTTTTGTCCAACATCGGATAAAACATGATTTTGGTTGGTTAAGAGGATCTCAGATAGAACAGTTGGACAACACACACATATTGATTTTTGGTTTAAATCGTTTTTGAATTGTTTGAATTAATTGATTACGAAGAAGATTGTTTATGACTTATTTGACGATGAAGTGGAACTACTTGGGTACGTGTTTTATCATATCTTAAATGGCTTACACGTTTTAAAGATAACTTGTTCGTGCTTTCAATGTTGTGACAAAGACTTGTCAGAATCTAGCAAAGGTGTGTGATTTACAAACTTATGGTGCTCAATGCTCACATTTGCTATCACTTTGGTCTGGTGTCTCATAGAAGATGAGGATTTTTATCAAGAGGTTGTGATCTACATATATTTCACATATTTATTTATAAGTTTGGAGTCACGTGGATAGTACAAGATATAAGACACAAGTTTGGGTTGTTCTACTTATACATCAATTTGTTATCTTAGTTTTCACTTCATCAGGTTTAGTGATCAATAAACAGAGCTACAGAATTGAAGATTCAAGAAAATCGGTTAATTACATGCGGTTTCAAGGGATAAGTTATTGTTAAATGTTTTGAACCATTTCCATGCGTCATTGAGGTGAGGTGATTACTACGGCTAGTCCATTATTACTAAATGCTAGTGGTGAGTTTTCTATACTCAAGTTCATTTGTATTATTGTGCTTATATGGTGGGTGATTTGAGGAGTTAAAAGGATTGATTAGAAGAGAAGTTGAATTGGTTTGTAGTGGTCAAGATCAAAGTTGCTTATATTCATAAAGTCCCATATTTGATTGTGACAAAAAGGGGAAGAAGGCTTTAACAGGAACATTTGGCAACTTATAGATCCTTGGTGTGACATGGTACAAAGGAAATCTAAATTAAGGGGAAGTTTTGTTTCATTCAGGGAGATGATTACATCTTAACTTCAGGGGAAGCTTTGGCTTTATGATGAAAGTTGTACCACGACTTTGTTTGTTTTGTCATCATCAAATAGGGGAAGATTGTTGGGATTCTAGATTTGATGAGACAAAATAAATAAAAGAATGAAACATAAGGACTAAATCTAGCAGATTGGAATTCTTCAAGCTGGTGGAGAATTATGGAAGATTTGATCAAAGATATCAAAAGATGAAGATCTCCTTAAAAAGATAAAGATAACACAATATATTTCTTAATGTTTAAAAGATTTACTTATATCTTTATGTTAACTTCCTTTGTAAGTCATGATCTCTCTATATAAAGAGATCATAGACACATTGTTTCATATCTAGAAAAACATGTGTGTGTGTGTGTACACTGGATCAATGTAGACGTCTAAGTTGGTGTATGTAGCCTCAAGGATCTTTGATTCTGCATACTAGGTGGTAAACTATTCTATCACTGATCCATATAGAATGGGGGCATTGGTGGAAGTTTATGATTTAAAATTTGGTTGATAATAACTGTATTTATTTATTCCGACTGATATTTTTTTTATCGTAAAAAAAAACTATCCTAGATGGACTTAAACGATCTCCACAAATGTCAAGCTTGTTAAAGATTTTCATACCTCCAACTTTGATCAACTTTATGCATATCTTGAACAACATGAACTCCATGCAAATGAAGTCCGTATTATGCGTGAGCGCAATCAAGATCCACTTGCATTTGTTGCAAATCGTATAGATGACACACTCTCTGCAAACACATTATCAGTCTTCTTACAACAATCTCAACTTCTAACAACAATTTTCACCATCACAACATGGATCAATTCAACCCAATCAACATTATACTCATTATCCATCACATACTACAATTTCATCATTCATCTTCCACCATCACCTTACATTTCAGTCTCAAATGATCATCAAAACATCAAAACGGTTCCCATAGTAATTCCACAAGTTGCTTATCAATCACCTCAAGCTCCTACACAACTTATGACTGAGTCACTATTTGTAGACTCGGGTTCTGCTATTCCTGTGTTTTCTCCTGGAGATGATCCAATTGCTTGTCTCAATAAAGCAATGACTTTTCTAACCACTATAGCTTCTTTAAGGTTCCCTTCTACCAATAATCAACTCAGAACTTCCTCTAATCCAAGAAACCAAGCCACTATTCAAGACGGCAGGGTTACAGTGCAACAAGTTCAGGGGAGGCAAGGGCAAATTATTTGGTATTAGTATAAGGGCAAAGCTACTAGTTCAAGGGGAAATACTACAAGTGGACAGGCAAGAGTCGTTAAATGCTATAACTGCTTAGGTAAGGACATATGGCTAGGCAATGCACTCAGCCTAAGCGACCAAGGAATGCAGCGTGGTATAAGGAGAAAGCTATGATAGCAGAAGCTCAGGAAGTGGAACACTATTGGATGAGGAGAAACTCGCATTTCTTGTAGATCCAGGAATTCCAGCAGGTCAAGCCAGCAATCATTCATAATAATCGCTATTATGATTTGACTGCTGTGATCTCTAATGTACAAGCGGGTTCTCTATGGCCACATTTCCATTATGGTTCTGGCATTTTCTCAGAGGAACCTAATTCTGAAACCTTTCTGCATGATATGATAATCAAAGTCTGAACGCATTACAGATTTTGAACATTCACCAGTTATGGATTTTACCAGATAATGAGATATTAGTGATAGAAAATAATTCCTTATTATAATATTTACAAGAAAGAAAACTAAAACAGGCAACTGATTCAAGATACTAATTTGCAGGCACAACAAAGCATTCAATGATTTTCTCTGTGAATGAACAAATGTCTGACAATATGATTTAATCATGGAAATAATAGAAAAAGGCTAATAAGGAACAGAATAATGAAACAATAACCGCTGAGCTTGAGAGATATAAGAAATGGTCAAAACTTTTGAACAAGATCTTAATATTTATTTAAGCAGTCGTGAAAAAATGATTGATTCTCAAATGGATGATATGATTAGAGGGAAACTTGCACTCAAAGAACAAGTTGAATCACTTAAGCAAAATGTCACACCCCCAGACGGGGGCCTGGATGGAATACGTGTCCGAGGGCGTGACGTCATCAAAATCCGAACACAAGGGCAATAGAAAGACTAATGGACGTTTTGAAAATCATAACTCGTTGCATTATTTAAAAATAAATAAATTTTACAATATTTAAAGGAAATTAAACATTTGCAGGAACGTAAGTAAAGTGTAGCGGAAGCATAATTTGGTTTTTAAAAGACAACGAGTATGATATTTTGATAAGTCTTGAAAGAGTATCATATTTCACGTAGACTCCACATACTCATCAAGAAGTCAAGCTAAGCACCTGAGAAAAACATGCTAATCGGTCAACATAAAAGTTGAGTGGAATTCTAGGTTTAAGTAACACATTTATGAGACCAAGAGTTAGTGAATACAGCTTCCCTCAATGTATTACGAAAAACATTTAATAATCAGAAAGTTCACCAAAGTAGTGTGGACCACAAGTTTACAGTACGCACGTGACAGTTATAGGAGATATAACTTCACATACAAAGCACATGCGACTATTATAACGAATACAATATCGCATGAAAAGTATATACTGTTGCGCTAAGCTCATGACACTAAAGCTAATTAGTCAACAGGGCATGCTTCTTCCTGTTGCATAGTATTCCTGCCCTAAACCGGTGTCCCAAACCAAAGACCACCATAGTGTACAATCGACATGACATATATCCGTTTGTTCATCGACGACAGCATTAAACAAGTAAGGCATGGCTACCCGGATAGGGATGATTAGTTCAATAGATCTATTCTTCATTGCGCTCCTCAACCGGTCCTATCCGGTCGAGAAACTAACAGTTCTGCATAAGTTGGGCAAGAAAGTAGTAGTAGGTTTGTAAGAAAATCTTAGGCAACTCGTAAATAAGAGTGGTAACATAAAAAACACTTGTGTCAATGAAGAAATACCCATTTTATTCATAAAACAACTTTAAGTACTTAATTCCTAATAAGTAGATAAAGAGTGTGAGATCTAATCAAGTATCCAAGTTTTGTAAATAGTGTTCGGTATACGAGTTTGAAATTCGGTAACGTAAACGAGTTTGTAAACGAGCATGTTTCTCACCCCAAAAGATAATAAAACATTTATTCAAAACGAGTAAAATGTGGGGCTATGAACTCACCTTAATGTTGCGGAGCAACTAGCAGAAATGCAAATAATAATCACAGCACAAACGGAGAACGAAACGGCTTGACCAAGAAGTTGCAGCTTAACTTAACAGCTAAATCCCACTGGTTTAGGATGATGAAGTTGGGGGTTTTTGATGGATGAGTACGTCAACGCGACACGTTGATAAAGAATTTGGATTTCAAGTTGGATGAGTTTGGTGGTTGGTTAAATAAAATAAATCGAAAAACACACGCAAAGTATGTAATATATTCCGTATATATTACATATGAAAAATGAATAATTATATAATTCATATGGCGAATTACATAATAAAGACAAACAACCAAAAGATTAAGTCGCAATATATAATACTTTACAAGTATTATATAAGAAACGTGATTAAAATAATGGTAATAATATAATTCGACTGTTTTTTCAAAAAGTCACAATTAAATTATTAAAAAGTTCTTGCGGTAAAAGTAATACACGTTTTATTAGTTACGAGTTAGATAATGATGTTTTAAAGGGCTTTACAAAGTTTATAGTCTGGATTATAAAATAATATTTTATAATTTAGTATTTCGTTACGCGTTTTAACTAAACTAGTTATCCTGTTTATAAAAGTATAGTTTTCGTTTATTTACCGATTTATTGTAAAATAACACTTTAATAATCTTAAAAACTATATAACTTTGTCATTTTATCGGGTTTCTAAAATAGTATAAACTTTAATGAAAATTTTACTATGTATTAAGATTTTTTAGGAAATTTCGGCTATGACCTATTCGTTTATACAATGTTTCCTTGTATGTACAAAAATCAAATTTTCCACTTTAATCAATCCATATTGCAATAATAGCGTGTTTCATATTAATAACGAATATCAAATAATTAACACCTCACCCTCGTATAGCACAAAACCCGAACCACACCACACCCCTTAGTGGGGACTGCTGTTCCAAACGCACCCTTAGGGGCGGTTAGACAGCGAACCAAACGCCCCTTTGGGGCTGCCATAAAACACAGAACCAAACGCCCTCTCTAGGCCGTTATCCACAAAACCAAACGCGCCCTTATGGCTACGTTTAACAACAAATCCAAACGCCCCGAATGGGCTGGAAATGAGCAAACAAACACCCTTTCTCGGACAGTTATATCAACCGAAATAAATGAACAAAAACCATGCTAAAGCGATCAAAAATGAACCAAATTAAAACAAACCCAACCACACAAACTTTTATTAGTTTTTACAAGAATAAAAACCATCAAACTCATAAATATATATATAAAAAAAAGTGGAGTGGTGGTGGTTTCGGTTGACTGCCGCCGGCTGTGGGTGTCGTGGTGGGGATAGCAGCGGTGGTGACGAGGCTGATGATGGCATGGTGATGAGGGTGGTGGTGTTGATGGCGGCTGTTGGGGGGTGTGGTGGTGTCGTCGAGGTGGGGTCCGACGATGGGGGTGGTGTTGTAGTGGGATGGAGATGGTGGAGACAAAGGTGAGTGGTGGTGATGATGATGACGATGGGCTGAGGTGATGATGATGTTATTGGTGGCGTCGGTGGATGATGATGGCTGTTGTGATGATAGCAGCGGTGTAGTGGTGACCGGCGAGATAGAGGCAGAGATGATGGTGGTTGCGAGGTGGAGAGGTGCGGTGGACTTGCGGAGGCAGCCGGAAGAGGGGACGGCGGAGAAGGAGCGGCAGCGAGTGGTATAATGGATCGGGTAGATCCGGGCTTGATCTATCTCTTTTGTATCATTTTTGTGGTTCGCCGGAAAAGTTCATCGGAAAAGTTTTCCGGCGGTGGTTGGCCGGAAAAGGTGGCGGTGGCCGGCGGTGAGGGCTGCCGAAAAATGGGTGGGGGAGAGAGAGGGAGTTATAGTGTGTGTGTATATTTTGTATAAATGATTTTAAAAAGTTATAAATTTTATATATATAATAAAGTTATAAAATGAAGTGTAAAATGTGTAATAGTTTAGGGTTGATTGTGTAAATGTTTTCAAGGGGCCAGAATGTAACATTTGAGTAACTTTTATAAATATTGGTTCGGGACTCATTTGGACTAGTTAACGGTCGATTCAATGCACGAAACTTGCGCCATTGTTTTCCAATTAATTTTTCCGATAAAAACGAGTATTTACTTGGTTATATTTTATAAATGTTTTTATATAATATAACTAAAATCATTATGATTATTTATTTATTTGGTACCATTGAGTGTCACGGGCAAGCTTTGTCCGTAAAATTTAAAACTTTAATTTGAACATTCGTGTTTTAAAATAACCGCTTTTGAATAAAAATTAAATAATTTATTAAATATTTTTATTTAATAAAAAGTGATAATTAAATATAAATTTTAATTATTTTTTGGGTCGGTACGAGTTGCGTTCAAAATTTTCAGAGGCTATTTCAGTCATTTTCTGCTTGGTTTCAAGTCTCGGGCAAAACTAAAAAGTTGCCGGATTGTCATTTTACATCAAATTGCTTTCTTTAGAGTCCGAGTGGTGAAAACGTAATTTAGCGGGTCGTTTTTGATAAATCAATTCAGAAATAAAATATATCTTCTCGTTTTCAAGTCAAATAAGTTAGAAAAATAATTTGAAATGATCGGATTATAAGCAAATTATGATTTATTATTTAAATACGTTTCAAAAAAATTTTACGGCTACGCGGTAATCGTTTTTATGTGACCGTAAAAGGTCAAAAAGTCAAAAGTCAAGTCGGACCCAAAAAGTCAAAGGGTAAAATAGTAATTTAAAATATCAAAAATTGCGAGGTGTGACAGTACCTACCCTTAAGGAATCCCGTCAACGGGAAATTCGATTTTTTTGTTAACCTATTGTGTGTGATTAGGAACATATTTAGGATTTAGCAAATCCGTTTTTAAACATGGCGTTGAAAATTTTATTCAGCAAAATTTAGTGTTTTGACACTTCTTAATATACAAAATTTTTGGCTAAGTTTGACCAGGTTATTTAATTCAGTAACATGAGTATTTTTAGAAATATCAATTACAAGTTTTGTGGTTGATATAACATGTTATAAGGAAAGTCTATTGATAGTGGAAACATCAAGGGAGAAAGTGTAGGCACGTGGGTATGTCGGTATAAGGGTTTAAATGTTTTGGGGCAGAGATATCTGTAAGGACCGGTGATTAATATCGAACGGAGGTAGAGATGTAGTATTCAAATCTTATTAGAAAGTAAAAGGAAGTATCGTGACTCAATCACCCTTAAACAAAGGGGGGAGAATAAGTATAATCTATGGCTTAATCGCACCTAATAAATTGGCGACCGTAGAACGGAGAAAACTATAATATAACGGAACGTTGCACACAAGTTCAATAACAAAATAGAAACCATATATGTTTGCTTTAGTTTAGTAACAAACTGTGTTTTTACGTTATTAATTTAAAAGATGTTACGAAGTTCTTACGAAGAAAGTTACTATTTAGTAGAAAGTTTTCATTTTAGAAAAAGTTTTAATTTTTGGACGTTAATAGAATCCCGTAATTTAATGTTTCTAAATCTCAAAAACGAAACTATTGAAAACCCCTATCGGTTTTACCAAAATACTTCGCTTGCAAAATTACATATAAATGTTTGTTATATTTAGAAATGACAACGGAACGACTTATCATTTTTAGAAAAATTCCTAAACCTTCGTTTTGATATTAAGAAGCTCCACAATTATTTTCAAAAACTTTCGACACTTAATAAATCTTTCGAGACATTTTTAAACGTCCGTTTTACCCTCATTTAAAAGTCGGACCAACAACTATATTTTTATAAATCACCCATGGACTTGTCCATAATGCCACAATATTTTCCAAACTATCTAAAATTCTTTTACGCCAAAACCAATCAACAAAATTCACTATAATTCAAGCATAACCCTGTCGCCATCTTTGTTGCAACCCACAATTTTCACATCCTCTCAACCAGAACAATTTATATATCCGAAATCATCAAAAATCTTTATTAAAATATTTATTCATTTTATTCATAAAAAAATCATAACACAAACATATGGAGTCGTGATCGAAAAGTATAAGAATACACTAGAACAATAAAAAAACAAAAACTTATAAAAACGGTGCGTTTGTTATGAAATGCGGATGAGTGGACATTTGAGAAACAATATCCCTGAAATAAAGGTAACAAAATGGGTGGAGCTGGGGAGAGCTCAAGTGATACGTGATGAAATATCGTACTCAGTCGTTAGTTCGAGGATAAATCAAATCCATTAGCTCAAAAGCGCACAAGTCGGTTAACTCCACAAACAGTTCGTGATCACAAGGTTTTGTAACGGCAAGAGTAAAAATTTTAAGAATGAGATAAGGTAGTTCAAGTGAGGTCTTAAAGTTCTGTTGTAATGGTAAGACACGATCGCGTTTCCTATGTATTTTACGGATTTCCGTTTGATGATCACGTTTCGAGTTTATACTTTGTCATATCGGTAGTGTTCCCAATTCTATAGGTCAGTGTGTCGAGTTGTTCTTCTAAATGTACTTTCAGTTGATGGTTAGCTAGTGCTTAAGTCGATTTTCGTAGTAGTTAGTCGCTACATCCTGCAAATTGATCGAAAAAGATATTATACTAGGTAACGGTAACGGTTAGCTGGTAAATTTTTGGTAGTCCTGTACATCTGAGGATCCCATCAAAAGGTTTTGTCGGTTGTGCGGATCTCATTAATCACATGATTCTATTTCACTAAAAGGTAAGTATTATTGAAGAAAATATTATAGTTCTATTGGTTATAATCCCCTTAGGGTGATATGCTCATTACATTCTGAAACCTTTCATCCGGTATTTTTCCATGAATACATGAAGCATAATTCTTTAATTTTTGTATTTTTAGTCTCTTGGCTAAGGGTATGGTGTGTTTTTATATACCAGGTTGAAGAATAGTGGTTAGTTATGATGCTTCGAATACAATACACGTGAACCGACACGACTCATGAATTACGCACGCCAAATTTTAATAAATACAAGTGCCATATAGTTCGTTAAACAATGTAGGGAAAAGAAAGAAAATAGAAATGAAAAGTAAGGGTAATTTGACAAAAATTTATAGTGACTACTCCCAGCATAGCATGGTCCTTTCTGAATTTATACATAGGTGATCAAGCTATGTATAATTTAAGAACTAACGATGAAATGCTCATTTCGTCAAATTAATGTTATAAAAAAAAATCTTATACGGTACAAACGATATAGTTTATAAGGTAGCAAAACAGTTCGTGGTAATGAAAACAAGGTAGTTTATATAACGACACAAAGTATTTTGTAAGATAATAGGAAATGTTTTATGAGGTGATAACAAAATAGTTTACGAGAAAGTTATGTGACGGTTTATAATGTAATGGTAATAAATGGTTTACGAGTTGACAACCCAACATTTTATAAAGTGGCAACGTAATGGTTTATAAAAGACACGAAGTAGTTCATAAGATGTTGATGACATATTTCATAAATTGACAGCGAAATAGTTTATAAATGACAACGAAATAATTTCATGATGGTGACCACCGAAATTGTTTGTAATAGATACTGAACAAAATAAATTTATAATAGGGTAGCAACAGAGTTTATAATTAACCGTAAAATAGGTTATAAAATGAAAACGAGTTGGTTCATTAATTAACACTCGGATAAGTTATGAGGTAATAGTAGGATAATTATAAAATGTTGACAAAACGATTCATGAAATGATATCAAAATAGTTTATAAGGTGTTAAAATAAACAAGAAGCTATCAGCAAATCGGTTTGATAAATGGTTGTAAAATGAGTTCATAAACACGGAAACTAGTTTATTAAGAGACACTAAAAATAGTTCATGGGATTCCATCAGTTTATTTAATAAAATAAGACAGTTTACATCATAGTAAAATGGGTTGTTAAGGACGTAAAGGAGTAGTATACTTATATTTACTAGAGAATTAAAGCGTAACTGACAAAAATCGTCATGACACCAGTTGAACAAATGATTTAGGAAAAATCCACACAATACACGAAATTCACAGGTAAGTACTAGTGCAACACTCTTAGAGATTACAGCCTGAGTCTACTTTGGTTTCACTAAATAGGGAAAAATCTTTCCTTAAACATCAACGTTACCCTTGACGGTGTTAGAGCTCAACGACGTTTTAACTCCTTAAATGCGATTCACATCGGTTCAGATTTTTTAATTTTCCACTATGGCCTCTAAGTTGAATATCAAAACGGGTGTCCTATAATTCCTACTCACATGGCCAACACTCTTGTAGTTATTTCACTTCATAGTGCATGGTCTAGTGTGGTGCAACTTTCGTCTGTTGTGGAAGAGAATTTTTTTTTTATTTTTTTTTGGCATTTCTTACTACCTTAGTTTCCTAGCGTACGACCTAATCCATTTAGTCGCGAGCCATGTGGATTCTTTCCTCATAGCCAACATTAGCTTCACTAGCATTAGCAATTCGTTGGGTTACAACACACTCGATCCTCGTGGAACTCAATCTTGTCTGGCGTCGGATCTTTACTTCAAATCGAAATGAGTGGTAAAGAAATGGAATACGTCGGATAATTGAATAAGTATAGCTAATTTATACAATTTATTTATTTAAATGAAGAGGCCGTTTCATATCCTTTCATAATAAAGAGATTATAAATCTAGCCAACTTAATAATCTCTGATGCACTCAGCGTCTCTCATAAAATCTTCAAGGTGGGGCGAGATGACGCATGTGTTTCGACAGTATGGGCGAGTGTTCAAACTCGGATTCGGGTTCGGATAGTAAGATAACGTAGGGTCGGCAGACTGCGACAATTTTCAAAATCATGAGAGACGATATTATGTAAAGACATGAACATCTTTTAAAGACCACCGTGTCACTCATGATGTCTTAGGAAATTCTTAGAGATCATTGCTTCACTCACAATGTCTTAGAGAAGCTTAGAGACCATTGTGTCACTCACAATGTCTTAGAAAAGAATTTAGAGACCATTGTGTCACTCACAATGTCTTAGAAAAGAATTTAGTATTTATATAGACAACTTCTATATAAACAAGTGGGGAAATATACGTAAGGAAAACGTAACCGCAGAGAAAAGATAAACGCAAGACAAACGTAAGCTCATAGCAAAATAGAGCTCAAGGGCAAAAATAAACGCAAAGCAACATAAATGCAGGGAACGATAAACGCAGGGCAGAGATAAACCCATATCATAGCAGGCTCAAGGCAAAATGATACTCACGTATACGCCATAGCAAAAGCACGTATAAGGCACACATAAAAGCACGTAAGGATCACATACTGGTTATAGACCAGACCTAGATATTCTACCTGGTTCTCTATAACCTTGGCTCTGATACCAATCTGTCACACCCCCAGACGGGGCCTGGACGGAATACGTGTCCGAGGGCGTGACGTCATCATAATCCGAACACAAGGCACAAGAGAACGACCACTAATGGACGTTTTGAAAATCATAACTCGTTGCATTCATAACTCGTTGCTTTGATTAAAATGCAGCGAAATCATAACATGTTTTTAAGACAACGAGTATTTAAGTTTAAAGATAAACACTCTTAAAAGACACCCAACAATGCATGCAACATCAAATAGCACTTCAAGAACAATCCAGCTAAGCACCTGAAAAACATGTTAAAAACGTCAACATAAAGTTGGTGAATTCATAGGTTTGAATTGATGTAAGGTTGGACCACATGATTTTAAAAAGTGATGGGACTATTATAACAATCCAATAATCAAATGACAAGGTATTTACTTGCCCTAAGGCTCATCCAGAACCGAAGCTAAAATTTCTGAGATACTACATAAATATGCACAAAGTGAAGAAATGCCCTACAGATGTCTGACCAAGACACCCTAAAGAATTCCCGACATGAAATATACCCGTTTGTTCATCGACACAAAAACAAGTAAGTGCTTGCTTACCCAGATAGGGATAATTATTCCCAAATAGATCTATTTATAATATTCACGCTTACTTAACCAATCCAATTGGTTAGAGGTAATTACCGGTTCATGATGGTTTGGGCATGATAGTGGTCTAATCGCTACTTAGGCAACACATAAACAGGAAATGATAACTAAAAACACTTGTGTCTAAAGTTTAAAACAAGCAATGTTTCTCACCCCAAAGTTGTAAAACATTTATTCAAAATGAGTAAAAAGGTGGGGCTACGAACTCACCTTAGAGCGATGAGCAATTGATAATCACGTAAGAGAAATATGGTACATAATCCTAGCCGTCACCTAAAGGAATGATGCGTCTTAGGACCAAGGTATGATATACAAAACTAGAAGTGAAGGCATCCATATGTGTTTGTGTCTTAGTTTGTTTAAGAAAACATGATCACATGAAAGTGTAAAGTGACATTAAATCTCGACGGTTATCTAAAAGTTACCCGTTTTAGAAAGTTTCTATTTTAGGAAAGTTAAGTATATTCGGACGTTAATACCAAACATTTATTCAAAACGAGTAAAATGTGGGGCTATGAACTCACCTTGATGTTGCGGAGCAACTAGCAGAAATGCAAATAATAATCACAGCACAAACGGAGAACGAAACGGCTTGACCAAGAAGTTGCAGCTTAACTTAACAGCTAAATCCCACTGGTTTAGGATGATGAAGTTGGGGGTTTTCGATGGATGAGTACGTCAACGCGACACGTTGATAAAGAATTTGGATTTCAAGTTGGATGAGTTTGGTGGTTGGTTAAATAAAATAAATCGAAAAACACACGCAAAGTATGTAATATATTCCGTATATATTACATATGAAAAATGAATAATTATATAATTCATATGGCGAATTACATAATAAAGACAAACAACCAAAAGAATAAGTCGCAATATATAATACTTTACAAGTATTATATAAGAAACGTGATTAAAATAATGGTAATAATATAATTCGACTCGTTTTCAAAAGTCACCAATTAAATTAATAAAAAGTTCTTGCGTAAAAGTAAATACACGTTTTATAGTTACGAGTTAGATAAATGATGTTTTAAAGGCTTTACAAAAGTTATAGTTGGGAATTATAAAATAATATTTTATAATTTAGTATTTGTTAACGCGTTTAACTAGACTTGTTTATCTTGTTTATAAAGTATAGTTTTAGTTTATATACCGATTTATTGTAAAATAACACTTTTCATAATCTTAAAAACTTTATAACTTTGGTCATTTTATGGTGTTTCTAAATTAGGTATAACTTTATGAAAATTTACTAAGTATAAAGATTTTTAGAAATTTCGGCATGACCTATTCGTTTATACAATGTTTCCCTTGTTTTACAAAACTCAACATTTTCCCACTTTAATCAATCCATATTGCAATATATCCGCGTGTTTCATTATATAACTAACGAAATCAAATAATTAACAAAGTATAGCAAAACCGAACACACCCCTTAGTGGGGACTGCTGTTCCAAACGCACCTATAGGGGGTTTGACAGCGAAACAAACGCCCTTCTGGGGCTGCCATAAAAACACTGAACCAACATATTTTTTAAAATTTTGTGCTCTTTAATTCAACATACATTTTGTTATATTTTATAATTCTTTTGTTTTTTTACATTTTTAGTGGGATTATTTTATGTTGATTTATATTTTTTATAACTTTAACCTTAATTAAATATAAACTTGATACATTAAAACTATATACTTTCGGAGAGTGTGTTGTCTCTTTACATGCGAGAATGATGATGTTAATATGGTATTGCGGGAAAGCTACGGGAAACCCAAACGAACACATACATTTAAAGTGTTGTGAAACAAAATTACTAAGCGGGTAGGAAATTGTGTAAAGAGTTGAGTTAGTAAATTTTCTATTTCCGCCGCTATGCGCGGGTAACCAACTAGTATAAAGAAAATTATACTTATCAAATACACTTAAAACCCAATTCATTCATATATCATGCATTAAATATTATGTAGCGCATACAAAAATAGTTAAGGTTAAAGTTTTAAACTGGATACTTATTTTGAAACAAAGATAATATTAATTTTAGGGTTTAGCTCCTAAAATTGTCTAATTCTAGCTCCTTGCTAGTCGTTTAATAAAGCTGTTGTTCAAAAAAAAGTCATAGTCCTCTTTAAATGTCGTTTCAGACTTCCTATAATATTTAATGGGTTTAGAAAGTTAAGCACCGTGCATTTTTTAAATGTTGGTGTGACTTCCAAAACACTTCAACTTCTCCTCTCCAAGTGCCCACTAATTACTGTTCTACAGTTCTCGAGACTTTGCTACAGGAAACAAGTTCACATTTGTTGAGTTATTACAATGCCTGCCTTTGATTGAGAATTTGGAAATAGACGGTCCTTATATGGAGGTAATATTTAAGCTAAGGTTAGAATCCTCTAAAGTTGAGTCAAATATGATACATCATGTTCACCAATCAAAAATTAGTTAATTGTATAAAACTTTTTCTTTTTATAAAAATCATAGGCCCACTTATTTATTTTCACTCACAATAAACTTAACATGATCAATCATGTTTGACCATAACTTTAGAGGATCTTTTTCCAAATTTTATATATATATGGTAAAACTTATAATGTGAAATGATACATACCCAATAGTCTAGGGTTTATTTTGTAAAATTTTAATATAGTTTCGATAACTATCGGCTCGGGACTCGTTTGAACCACTTATCGGACGATTCAAAAGTACGAAACTTGCGCCATTGTTTTTCAAATCATTTTTCTGATAAAAACGAGTATTTACTTGATTATTAATTTTATAAATGTTTTTATAAGACTTATCTAAAAATCATTATTATTTATTTGGTACCCTTTGGTCTCATGGGTAACCTTTGTCCGAAAAAAATAAAACTTTAATTTGAACATTCGTGTTTTAAAATAACCGCTTGTGAATAAAAATTAAATAATTTATTAAATATTTTTATTTAATAAAAAGTGATAATTAAATATAAATTTAATTATTTTTGGGTCGGTACGAGTTGCGTTCAAAATTTTGCGAGGCTATTTCAGTCATTTTATGCTTGGTTTCAAGTCTCGGGCAAAACTAAAAAGTTGTCCGGAATGTCATTTTACATCAAATTGCTTTAGAGTCCGAGTTGTGAAAACGTAATTTAGCGGGTCGTTTTTGATAAATCAATTCAAGAATAAAATATATCTTCTCGTTTTTAAGTCAAATAAGTTAGAAAAAATAAATTTGCAAATGAGCGATAATAAGCGAAATTATGATTTATTATTTAAAAACGTTTCAAAAATTTTACAGGCTACGCGGTAATCGTTTTTATGTGACCGTAAAAGGTCAAAAAGTCAAAAGTCAAGTCGGACCCAAAAAGTCAAAGGGTAAAATAGTAATTTAAAATATCGAAAATTTCGAGGTGTGACACAAAATCTTTCTAAACAAATCAAAGAAAAGGAATCTATATTGCAAACTTTTGCAGTTTTCAAAAATGAATCCAAAGAAAAAGAAAATAAATATATGGAAAATGAAATTGATTTGGAAAAGAAGATTGAGGAACTTGATAATATTATTTGTAAAGTGGATCAATCTTCTCAAACAGTGCACATGTTAACTAAGCCACACGCGTTTTATGATAATACACACAAACAAGCTCTAGGTTATCAAAATATGTTTTATCTTAAGAAAGCTCAGCGGATAAAACCAACCTTTTATGATGGTGTTGTTATGTCTAATACACATGTTGTTATGCCTGTGATTGATGATGAAAAAACATTGATTTTGAAAGAAGAGAGTTGATCAAAAATGTCTGAAAAAGCAAAGGATCCTGAAGTTATTTCAAAGAAAATTTCTCATAAACCTATCGATTATGAAAAATTAAATAGACTAACTGAAGATTTTGGAAAACATTTTACTCCACAACAAGAATTATCGGCTGAACAAGCCTTTTGGTTTCATATACTCAATCCTACCATTGAACCTTCTTACACACCACCTGTCATAGTGGATGTTCCCAGTGAACTACCTAAGGTGAGTTTGGTGAATACAAGCCTTAAAAAGCTTAAATTCCACCTCACCCAGTTTGACACAATTGTGAAGAAGAGGACAACGCCTAATGCTCTTAAAGAAGGTGAATGAGGGGTTTGAGCATACAAAAACTGTTTTTAACAATGAAATTATTCCATTTCTAAAATCTTTAAAAGACATCTTCAATGTG
>BQNB010025666.1:0-27500 GCA_026074375.1 Tanacetum coccineum
TATATATATATATATATATATATATAGGGTGGGGATACAATGAGAAGACTCTTAAAATAAAAAGGCTAGGAAGCCACCAGATTGCGCCATGTGTCCCCTCATCACCCCTCCTTTTTTTTATAACTACAGGGGTATTTTTGACATTTTAACTTGTAGGGTATATAAAGTCTTATTTTCCTCTTATTTATTTAATGGTTTTTTGACCTTTTTGTACGTTTACGATTTTTACGATTTCGCCTGTTTTTTTACGTTTTTGGCAGTTATTTTACGTCTTCGTCTGTTTTTTACGTTTCCGTCTATTTTTTTACATTTTCGTCAGTTATTTTACGTCTTCGTCTGTTTTTTTACATTTTCGTCTGGTTTTTTACGTTTTCGTCATTTTTACGTTTTCGTCTGTTTTTTACAATTTCGCATATTTTTCTTACGTTTTCGTCAGTTTTTTACGTTTTCATCCGTTTTTTAATGTTTTCGTCAGATATTTTACGTCTTCGTTTGTTTTTTTACGTTTCCGTCCGTTTTTTTATGTTTTCGTCCATTTTTTAACGTTTTCGGCTGTTATTTTACATTTTCGTATGTGTTTTTACGTTTTCATCTGGTTTTTACATTTTCGTCCGGTTTTTATATTTTTATAAAAGCAAGTAAAAATCATAGTTTGAGAGGTTTGGTTATAATTAACTAATAATAAGTCTAAACAAATTCGGTGATAACTATATGATAAACGAACATATTTACTTAATCATGCACTACTTCTTAGTTTGCTTTTCCTAATCATGTTGCTTTGTCACTCTTGTGATGATCTGTGTAAGTATTTCTTAACTCATTAATGAATTACATGAACCCGCCATCTATGTAATATTTCGTTAAGGCAATGTACAAGTAAGGTAGTACGAAGACTATTACCAGGCCCCTAAGATTATATTACATGCAATTAAAACACTTAAGAGGGATAAACCATATTAAGGGTAAGGTAGTATGAAGACTATTACTAATGGTATCCTTTCTACACACTCGCGTTTCCTTAGACGTCTATGACAATGTATTATTTTATGGCTAGTTTTCTAAAGGCTAACACACATATCCATCACAAAGAAGCAACATTAAAAGGATCTACAAACTAAGTTTCATGCAATCATAAGTAAATACTAAAGGGTCTAGCCTAGCATGTTAAATAAAGGAGAAGAACAAGAATCAATCACAAAACACATAGACATATTAAGTGATTAAGGGTAAATGAATTTCACTTGATTAAATCATGGATTCAAGGCTGATACAATAGGGTTTTGATACCCTAAAAATGACCTAAAAGCTACTACACTCGAACTATTAAAGTTAGGGTTCGTCTCCAAAGTTACAAACTAAAAAACCTAAAACGAGTTTGTATATATAGGACATAGGTCCGCGACGGCGTCGCAGGTTTTTAACGCTGTCGCTCCGAAAAAGCTTTTAGGGTTTCTTTTGAGGCGGTTACATTCAGACGTCGTCTTGAGAATCCTGACGCCATCTCTTGTATGATATGACGTCGTCGCAAGGGATCGCGACGCCGTCTCTAGACACTTTATGCAATTTTCTTCAAGAGATTTGGTGTAGAGTCGTAGTCTTGTCCGTTTCTTCTCCAATTGAGCCCAAGTCACTTGTATTTCCTCCAAAAGTCATCCAAGTGCTAAAAACACAAAAACAAACGATTAAGCACATAATTTGGGCATATTTTCATGATTTAGGGGGTTAAATGACCCCAAAAAGTGTATAAAATGATAGTTCATCACTCCTCATTGATGCTCGATTCTTATACGACTAATATGTATTTGGAGTTATAGGGTTTATGCAAGAGCAATGATTGAATTATGGGCTGAAGTAGAGTTGAAAGACACTTTAGTTGTAGATATTCCCATGTTCAAGGGCGAATAAAACTCTTCATGTTGAGTACGAATAGAAGCCTCCAAGATGTTTGACTTGCAAGGTCTTTGATCACGCCATGGATGAATGTCATAAGAAAAGTATCTCAGATGTATCCAAGAGTTTGAAGATTCCAAACAAGCTGCTCGTGGACCTTCTGTTGGTTTGAAGCCTAAGCCTAGTTTTGTTTACAGACCGGTCCAACCTACCAATAAGACAAGTAGTAAAAATAATCAATATTGATTCACTAGATGTCACACCCCGACAAGGAGGAAACACAGGATGCGACAGAGAATTAGATTATCGCAACACAAGATACAAGATAGAGAAATACTAAAATGCATTCAAGATAAGTGTCGTAACATTCTTCGACCACAAGTAACACTTGGGTGAAGATCCGTCAAAGAACACATCACATAGTCTAAAGATTTCAATCTAAATTCCTATGCAAGGGATAAAGCTAGTCTCAAGATAACATAATCCAAATGCTCAAGATCAAACAAAATAACAAATGCAAGTCTCTCAGAAGATTGATCCATACGTGATGCCCTCAAGGACTGCTAAAGCTCACAAAAAGACTTCACTGATCATTAACATTACCTGAAAATGATACTCGAAAAGGTCAACATAAAGTTGGTGAGCTCGTAGGTTTGATTTCAACCCAATTGTTGTGCCATAGTTTCAAAAGGTAAACAAATGTGCAATATGACAGTGAATACATGCAATAGATTAAATAACAATGTAGCAACACATGCTATCAAAGGTCAATAGATACACCACTAATATAGATACCAACACTCTCAAAGATCTAAGCTTATAAGTTAACACGCACCTAAAGCCTACCAGCTGGAGCTAAACATAGGGCGGAAGATCATAATTTCACAAGTTCACAAGATCACAAGATACCTCACAATACCACATATGATCCACATATAAGTCCTACCAATCTCATGTCATTCACATAGCAGTCATAGGCACATAGCATTTTCAAAAAAGATTTAAAGTTTTGCACAATAAGAAAACAAGTTCAAAGACAGATTTGAGTATCATTTTCCCCCAACAGAAAAAGAGTCAAAAAGTAGGGCTACAAGAACTCACCTTAAGCAAAAGGTGATAGGTACCAAATATCTAGTTCAAACAAGCAAGTGAAACGATGTCTGGTCACGACCTAATCCAGTTAATGTTATTTTAGACATACGCTCCAAAAGTATTTTCAAGGCCGATGCATAGAGGTCAGATGCGTTGTATAGTCTATAACACCCCGTGTTTTAGGTCATTATACAACATTATATATTTCAATATTTATTTTTAGTATTGTACGCGTTTTCTTTTAAATTGAAATCGTTAAGTTAAATCGCGTAAGCTAAAAATTATCGTTCAATGTAAACGGGCATCAAATAATTAAATGTTTACATCAAGCAAGTGTTAAGTAATTATTTTGAGGATAATTATTAACTTTGTTCATTTTATTTTTATTGGTTGCGTAAAGTGTTTATGTTTCGCGATAAAATACGTTTAGGCATTCACGAAACCACCAAAACTTTTCTACGCTTCAACAAATACCCACAATTGTACCCAATACTCAAAAATTACAAAACTTCATCATATATATCTATATATGGCCGGATATGGATGAGATCATAAGAGAAAATATCTTAAAATTTTGCTAAAAGTCTTGTACCAATTTCAACTCTTTATGTTTTACCAACTATGACTAGTAACTTGGTCTTTTCATTCCTTGAATTCCTCATCTTGTCCCTAGAATTTCTAAGTAATCTTGGCTAACTCTTCATGGTATATAAGCTAGCAACTAGTAAGATAAACACACACTCTTTATTTTACTTAGTCAAAATAACTTATTCTCTCCCTTTTGCTCTCTCTATCCCACGACACCAAACAAACAACCTACATAACCCATAAAAAAATTATTTACCACATTTACAAGTATTCCTACATCATATCTAAGATAACCTAAGGTATTTAGAAGGTTTGGTTTATGGTTTACAAGTGTTAAAGAAAGAAGGTTCAAGATTAGGGTTTACATGGAATTTAGGGTTTTCTATGACTTTTAAGCTAGGGTTTGTTTGCTAAACAAGGGTTTAGATCTTGTTGTTCATCACCATACTTCATATTAAGGTTACCTAAAAACCTTAATCTCTTTACTTTTGTAATTTTATGCAAATATAATGTTTGTGTAGTTAATCACCATCTAAGGAACATAATGAGATATAAAATGGTTTTTATTCTTGTTTATGGTTTTGGTAAACTTTGTCATGTGATATATGGATGTTATGGATCCTGTTATAAAGTAAGTATATACTCTATATGAGTAAAAATTATATATATGTTAAGTTACATAAAGTATATATATGTAAAAAGTATAAAAGTTACTTATATAAGATTATGGACAAATAAGTATTTAGACACATGGATCTTATGATTCTTGGACAATGTTTGGACAAACAATGAACTAGGGACCCAATTTACATAAGACACATGGTATAAATGGTTGTAAAGGACTAGTGACAAAGTGGCTAAACTAAAAAGTTATAAAAACAACTTTTAAACACATTTTGAGAAAATGATCAAAAAGGGCTGTTTGAATTCAAAATATAAAGCATTCATTTTAAATTTTTATAAAATACTACATCTCATGAAGATTCCAAAAAGGTAAGAAACTCGAAAAACCAATTTATAACGTAGGAGATACGTAGTTTACAAGTTATACAATAATAAATGAGTTTATAAAAGAAATTTTATAAGAACAAGTTACAAACTACTTCTGATATATAATATTGGTTATTTTTCTCAGATAATAAATATTTTTAGGATTCCAAAACATTAAGAATCGTAATTTTTAGATCAATAACGAAGGAGTTATGAATTTCACAAGTTTACGATAATAATAACTTTATAAAAATAAATTTATAAAATTTACTGTTCATATAAGAGATATTTATTTTTAAAACATCATTAATTAGATATAACTTTTAATTATGAAGACATACTCGAAAGAATCACTAAAATCGGAGCTAAAACGATTAAGATACGACATTTACGGGTTTATGACGATTAATTTTATAAAAATAATTTTATAAAAGCCTATGAACAGTAAAAAGTATTGTTCATTAGAGGACCCAAATTATGAAAATGTAATATTTTGATACATCGTCTTAATACGAAAGCGTGGACGTAAGAAACATAAGAAACGGACTTAAAACGATAAAGTTACGTCGTTTTTACTAAAGAGGTATTTATAAACGTTTTACTTTATAAACATGATTTAACAAATGCAATTAGATTGTGATGTAGCTATATAGAATTGTATATGATGTTAGTTAATCAAAGTGCATAGTACTTATACGACCAATACTTAATTAGGTTGCATTCGGCGTTTATCTAACACATTTTCTATGACATGATTGATATTCATTTACTCGAGGTGAGTTCATAGCCCCACGTTTTACATTTATAATGATTTACAAGTTTTAGGGTGAGAAACATATGCATGTTTTATAACTGGACGCAAGTGGACATTTTACATTACGATTACGTGTTTGCCTAAGTAGCGATAACCCTTTGAGCCAATTATCATGAACTGTCAATTACTTGTTATGAGTGCGAATGTTATAAATAGATCTATTTGGGATTGACATCCCCGTTCGGGTGAGTCATACTCACTGTGCCGGTTTGCCGGACAACGAACGTATACCATGTCAGACATAGGATGTTGCGGGTTAGAACATCACCACGGGCAATGTTGGCAATTTATATTGCAATTCATACATGTCGAGCTTTAGTATCATGAGCTTAGGAAAACATAATCATATTTTATGATGTTTGCATCTGTTGCATTATCATGGGGAAAATCTTACGGTCCTACATTATACATTTTACAAACCTATGAATTCACTAACATTATTGTTGACGTTTTAAGCAATGTTTTCTCAGGAGATCAGTAAGGTACAAGACAAGGGATACATTGGTGGTCGTTATTTTGGAAGTCATGCATTAAAGATTTGGTTGCATTACATTTTTGGAAACATTTGTTATGGACTAAAATCTTTATGATTTGTATTTTGAACAAGTGAAGCTACGGGCTTTTGTAACAAACACTTTACTAAATCCAATGTATCGGTTTTAAACGACTTTTTGGTCGTTCTTATATATATTGGTATGTGCTTAATTACACATACCTTTTTCCATAAAAAACAGACTTAAATGACCAAAAACAGACAAAAACTGCCAAATATATGTTTGTTTTGCATTTGTGTTGTGCAGGAAACCGATATTCAAAAAAGGACAAAAAATAAAGCCAAAAATTACAAAACTGGAAAAGTGTGAAAATACGAAGCCAAATCGAAGCCGAAAAGTCAAACAGTCAAAGTCAAAGTCAACCCAGTCAAAGTCAAAGTCAAGAGGAAGTCAAAATCAGAAGAAATATAACTTAAGGGACCAAAAATGCCAATTCCCTAAGTGTATTACAAGAAGAAAAAGACTGCAAGGGTGGAATTCGCAATTAAGTCAAATTACAAGTAGAGGGACGTAATCTGCCAAGTCCCCATACTTGTATTACACAAGGACTATGTTTGCAAAAGACATATATGAGTTGAAGGGGTTTTCTTGCCAAACCCTAAAACTCATTTAACCACAAGGACCATGGTTTCAAAACTCCTATACAACTTGGGGGTCCTAATTTGCCAAACACCCAAACATATTTCCCTGTCCCTTTATAACACCCTTTCCCGCCCATTTTCCCCCCCAAACAACTCACGGGTTAACCACCACCCTTTTATCCCATAAACCCTATTAAACCCTGGATAATCCCTCTCCCCCCCTCCACTAAACTCACCCCAGCTATAAGATTGCCAAGTTGGCAATCCCTCCACTCCCCAAGCTTAATTCGACGGCTTAGATGGACTCAAAAAAACACAAGTTGATTTGGATGGCTAAGATTACTTTGGAATTCTCCACACAGACTAACACACGCTTTGAAGCTTTTTCACAAGAAAAGCACAGCTTGCAAGACCAAGAAAAAGAAGAATTCGGCTATAAATAGGACTTGTGTAAGCCTTTAGGCATTTTTAGCTTAATCTTATTTTTACTTGTAATTCTTTGCATTAAGTCATTTTACTTATTTTCAGCTTATTAAACTTTTTCTTTCAGCATTGTATCAATTTTAAAGTTTAATGAAATTTTGAGGTATTTAAGTTAAATTTCAATATTTAAACTCCAAGTGTTAAGTTGTTAAATTGTGTTAAAGTAAGGTTAAAAAGCTCTTAGAATAGCTTATTTTATAAGCCTTTCTTCTTTTATGTAACTAAAAAAAGTTGAAGTTAGAAAATACAGGAAAAAAAAAGGGGGTCGTCCCACCCTCCATTACCACACTTACTTTTGGAAGATAAGCCAAGTATGGAAGGGCTTATGGACACCACCAGCTTATCTTTGATAAGCTGGAGCTTGTAGACAAAGCTTTTAATAGCTTATTACCCCTTGTTTAGAGCAAAGGGCTTTGTAAGTCCTCTTTTCTTCATTTTAGCTCATTTTCTTTTCAATTTGCTTATTTTTAGCTTATTTGTGCTTATCTCCTGTTCCAATATGCTTATTTATGCTTATTATTGCTGTTTAGTGCCTAAAATATAGATCTGTATTTAAAATCTCATTTTACAAGTTTTTCTTAAAATCTGTCATAATTAGCCAAAACTGTCAATTCTTGGTTTGCTTATTTAAGTGCTTATTGTTGTTGCTTGTTTATTGTTGCATTAAGCTTATTAGGTTAGTTTAGATAGCTTTTTAGCAAATTTAGCTTATTTTGAGCTTTTTAGAGCTTATTTTCAAATCTGCTAAAAATTTTCCCTAGTGCAAAAGCCTGTTTTGACAGCTTCTTTAAGCTGTCATTTAGCTCACCATTTTCTTTCTTTTTAGCATTTTTTGTTAGCTAATAGGGTGTGCTTTAAGCCCCTATAAGCTCAGCCATTGGGTCCCACTTTAAGGGTTAAAAATAAGCCTTAAAAGTAACCCCAAAAGCCTTTTCGGCCTGCAGCCTTTGGCTTAATGGCTTATTCTGCCTATTTGTTTGTTTTAGCCTGCTTATATTTGTTTGTGTTTGCTTATTAAGTATAGGGTAGGTCTTATCTTTGTTTTTTTGCCATAGCATTGTTTTTTTCCAACTCTTATAAGCCTAGCAGACTTAAGATTAAGTCTAGCAGCACTAACTCTTAAGTTAGTACTGCTGAGAGTTTCATCAACTCTTGGCTTATTTGGCTTATTCCAAGTGCTTTTTCTAGCTTATTCATAAGCTTTTGTAAAAACTCGTATTAAAGAAAAAGTTATGTTATTTATAAGTTCTTTTTAAGTCAGGGGTGAGTTAGGACTCGAACTGTTAGGAATTATTAATTTTGTACTAAGTATAGTTCCTGCTGTTAGACATGTATGGTTTCTGCTGGCAAGTATAGTTCCTGCTGGTAGGGTTGTTTTATAGTTCATGCTTTTAGAATAAAAGGGTTCCTGCTGATAGCATTGTTCCTGCTGCTAGTAGTAACAATCAAACCCGAATACGTTTAGAAGTTTGTTAGAGATATGCATGATCTCCTTTATGCGTTATCCTAGGAATACCGAATTAGGGTTTCTTGTGTATAAAAAAAACATTCGGCAAAAGGTTTAGAAGAGACATCGAAAGGCTTATTTGATAAAGGCTTGTTTTTCTTTTGACTCGTTTTTGGTCAAACGACCTCCGTTTTTAGTCTAGTTTTTTTAAACTTCGTTATTTGTCATTTAGAATCTATTTTAGCTTTTAAATTTGTTCTAGGGTTTAATTTGCAAAATTTAGGTTTTTGACCCTCGTTTTTCGTGCCCATTTTAGGTTTAAGTTATTTAGCTTTCGTTTTTAGGTTTTATTTAATCGTTTTTGTATATTTAATTGGTAGAAATAGAAAACCCATCATAACCTTGTCATATTCAAACATCAATCATCAATCCGTCATTCAATTTTCCATTCAAGCCTCGTTGGGACATAACGACCCGGGAACTCATACTTCCGGTTACATATATATTTTATTTTGGTGAACTTTTAAACATTCCTTGTGCAAAGGTAATTGGTTGAGTGTTTGCTTATATAATATATATATATATATTATTGACGAATCATATATCTTGTGTTATTGATTTATAAAGTACTACCCCCAGACCTATATTCTGCTGCGATCCATTTTGGGGGTGTTACAGATTGGTATCAGAGCTTGGTTATAGAGAACCAGGTCAAATGTTTTTGCTGGACTATAACTGTTTTCAAACATTGCATTCATACAAAGGGACTTTCACGGGACATACATACATATATACACTAGTTGTTGCATTAGTTGGTGAGACTAGATGCATTATTAATTGATATACATGTTATGATATAAATGTATATTACTATAAGAGTCTTATATTAAATACTTATATAAGCTACTTTTGATTTCCAGATATTGTCATGTCAGATTCGGAGGATTCCACAGTTACCTACACGGCGGTATCCAGTCCATTTGGAGGTATGTCAGACATAGGATCTCCGAGAGTTGATGGACCACCCGTGATGCTAGAGGACCCATATGCATACGTGGTGGCCGTTTTTCAGGCACCACCTTCACCGGATTATATGCCTGGCCCTGAGGAGCCAAAGCAGGCACTACTTTCACTAGAGTTTGTTCCTGAGCCTGTATACCTAGAGTTCATGCCACCAGAGGATGAGGTACTTTCAGCTGAGGAGCAGCCACTGCCTGCTGCTGTCTCACCTACTGCTGATTCACCAAGATATATTCCTAAGTTCAATCTTGAGGAGGACCCCACCGTTTATCCTGCTGACGAAGGAGATGATCACGATGATGATGATGAGTCATCCGATGATGACGAGGATGATGATGAGGATGTTAAGGAGGTCGAGGACGAGGACGAGGAGGAGGAGGAGGAACACCCAGCTCTGGTCGAATCTGTCCCACCACCTGTATATCGTGTTACTGCTAGGATGTCTATCAGAGATGAGCCACCGATACCATTTTGGTCTGAGGTAGAGGTTGCTAGACTTCTTTCCATACCATCACCTCCACCATCAGCACTCTACCCATGGTCATCACCACTACCTCAGATTCCCTCACCACCACTACCAGTATCATCACTAGTACCTGTATCACCTCTACCACTACCTGCTAGTCCTACTTATCCTTTAGGATATAGAGCTGCTATGATATGGTAGAGGGCCGAGTCACCATCCACTTCTCGTTCATTACCACTACCACCACCTATTATACTTTTACATACCAGGGCATCTGTGGCCATGATGAGAGTTGCTGCACTATCCACCTATATCTTAGCATCTCAATCAGAGATACCACCATTAGGGACACCACCACTCCTACATATACTAGCACCTACATCATCACCCCCTTTGTTGCTACCCTCTACTGACCATAGAGCAGACAGGCGCAAGGTTTGTTTACCACCTTGGAAGAGGTTATGTATTGCTTTTGGTCCTAGGTACGAGGTTAGAGAGAGCTCGTCTGCTTTTGCTACTAGACTGACTGGATGTTTTAGGGCAGACTATGGTTTTGTTGCCACTTTGGATAGGGAGATTAGGTGAGATCCAGAGAGAGATGTAGGTTATGGGATTACAGATACTTGGGATGAGATACTTGAGGGCATGCCAGGGGCACCAACGATTGATGAGACAGAGTTAGGTCGGAGGATGACCAACTTTGTTACTACGGTCAGACAGGACACTGATGAGATTTATGGGAGACTGGATGAGGCACAGGAGGCTAGAGCGGTGTTAAGCGGCCAGCTCAACTTACTAGGCAGAGATAGTTGCTCTTATGCTTACACTGCTTTACTTATGGAGAGAGAGGCTAGACTTTGCCGTAAGGCCAAGGGATAGTCGATGGATGCTAGTAACACCGCCCGTTCTGAGGTGAGAGCACTGAGGACTACTGTATTGGCACAACAAGCAGAGATTGCAGCCTTGCGAGCAGCAGACCGCGCTTGACAGACACAACATATGGAGACACTGAGACTGATGAGTACACTGCAGACACATGTGACAGCACTGCAGGGACAGCAGGGACCCACTAGCAGTCCAACACAGCCAGAGATACCGGAGGAGGCCAGTAGCAATTCATAGATTTGGTTATGTTATAGCTATATTGTATTAGCCTACTAAGTATTACGGGTTAACTCCCGGCTAGTAAGGCTTTAGGTTGTTTATATTTCCTTTTGTAACCTAATGGTAGTGATCATTTTGTAATCGAATCAGGTCATGTATGTTTCCAGATTATATTTGGAAAGGATGTATTATGTCATGTCTGTAATCGAATTTATTATGAATGAATGTCGATTTAGTTACACTATTGTTAATTTTAATTCAGTTGTATATTTCACTATGTGTTGTGATCTCACTTTATTTATTATGCATATGTCATGTCATGGTTATGATTTTATGAAATCTAACGGGTATTATATTTTCTTATGATTGAAGAAAATGGCACCAAAAAGAACCACCAGAGCCAACCCTGCTGATACCACTGCCACTACTTCTATGACTAATGCCCAACTTAAGGCAATGATCGACCAAGGTGTTACTGATGCTTTGGCAGCACATGATGCTGACAGAAACACGAATGGCGATGACAGCCATAATTCGGGATTTGGTGTTAGAAGGACAAAATGAGTTGCTAGAGAATGCACTTACCCAGACTTCATGAAGTTCCAACCTCTAAATTTCAAAGGCACGGAAGGAGTTGTCGAATTAACTTAATGGTTTGAGAAGATGGAAACCGTATTCAGTATAAGCAACTGCTCTATGGAAAACCAAATCAAGTTTTCCATGTGTACTCTTCTTGGAGGTGCTCTAACGTGGAGGAACTCCTATGTTAGGATTGTTGCTTATGATGTTGCGTATGCAATGACTTGGGAAGACCTGAAAAAGAAGATGACTGACAAGTACTGCCCGAGGACCGAGATTAAGAAACTCGAGGCTGAGTTGTGGAATTTGAAGGTGAAAGGTACCGACGTGATAGGTTACAACCAACGTTTTCAGGAACTGGCATTGATGTGTGTTAGAATGTTTCCTGAAGAGTCTGACAAGATTGAGAGATATGTCGATGGTTTGCCCGACATGATCCACGGAAGTGTAGTAGCATCAAAGCCTAAGACAATGCAAGAGGTAATTAAAATAGCAACTGAGGCGATGGATAAGAAAATCCACACTTTTGCTGAGCGTCAAACTGAGAACAAAAGAAAGCACGATGATAACCAACAACAACAACGACAAGAAAACAAAAGGAAGAATGATTGTGTATTTTATATACCCAAAATATATATACTAATATAACCTTAAGAGCAATTAAGAAAATTACCAAGTTACCCTTGATAAAATTCACTCTCAAAAATATATATAATATAATATATAATACGTATATTAAACCGGGTAAATATGATCACCCGGGTCGTTATCCCCAATGACTAGTGAAATTGAAACCTCGTTTAAGTCCGGATTCTGATTTGAATTAAGCAAAGATATTTGATTTGGAAAGCTATGACTACTAAAAAAAATGGACAATTAATCAAATACGGAAAACAAATAAAACGCGACTATTAAGCAAGTAAACTAATTTTAATCCCTAAAAATGTAAACTAAATTTATAAACCTAAGATATGACAAAAGAAAATTTTAGAAACAGAAATTACTATTTTTGGCTTTTTAGTTTAAAAGATATGAATTTTCTAAAATTTAAACTAATTAAAAACTATAAAAATAATAAAACTATTAAAAATAAAGTCCTAAAATTTTTTATAAAAATTACACTAAATAAAGAAAGTGTGCAGAAATTTTATAAAAATAAAAACCTAATTTTTATCTTTTTATAAAGATCTAATTAAACTAATTAAACTAAACCCTAATTATTAATTAAAATATTAAAACTAATTAAAACTTAACAAAAGACTTAACTAAGGACTAATTATGCCAATACTAGAGGGACTAACCAAGCAAAGATACTAACTGATGAAAGAGCTAACTGAGAACAATAAAAACGAAAAATTACAAACTTAATCCTGAGGACTTAACCCGACTTCAAACAAAGTCCATTTTAGGCTTAAAGATAAGTTGAAATTAAAAGTGCTTTTCAGCAAAAACTTAAAGAAGCAAATTTATAAAATAAGCTAGGGGGAACAACTTTAACAAAATCACTATGGTCTGAAACTCAAAGATAACTCTAAAAGAGCTTCTCAATAAGCTGTTACAGAAACTAGGGGTTTGGACTATGTTTTACTAAATCAGCTATAAAATGCTCAAATTAAGCTCAATTCTAAAAAGGTAAAATGACCTAGATAGCTGATGATTTGCTTAATCTAAAAATGCAAAGAAATCTAACCTAGAAGTACTTTTGAGCAACTAAAATTGAGCATGAACTAAGCAAACTTAGAAACCCAAAGCAATAAGCAAAAATCCAAATAAGCTAAAGTCCTTAAAAAAGAAAATCTAGACTTTGAGCTACTGAAAACTTATAAAACTGATTATTATCTATCTATTTAAGCTATAACTTCTACCATCTTAAGCTAAGATTCAAAATTTAATAAGCTAAATTACTACCTACTGTTTTTGGTTTTTTGAGTATTTTTGTGATTTTGACAGCTAAATTAAACTAGGTAAATAAGCTAGAAAATGCAAATTAAAACTTAATCTATAATAAGCTATACTTAGACTTAACCCTACTTGAATTTAAAAGCTTAAATCCTACTTTTACTTAACTAAAGACTAAGCTAAAAGTGACAGTACTAACTGTGACAGCGGTACTAACTTTTAGTTAGTACTAGTGCACTTTGCTGAATTTTGGCAGCAAATTAAGCTAAACTAATAAGCAATAAATCTAAATCTATTACCTAATCTATATTAAGCTACCTCTAAACTATATACTACCTTAATTTGAAAAGCTAAGTCCTAAGATTACTTGGCTTAATCTTAAGCCAAAAGTGACAGCAGTACTAACTTTTTAGTTAGTACTGGTGCACTTTGCACAAGTGCAAACCAAGAGTGCAGGTTTCCTAAGGGAAATCCTGCACTTAGACACACTCAAATAGAGTGTATAAACAAAATGCAAGTAAGATCTAAGCCTTGGAGAGCTTAGATCAAATTTCCACAGCCAAAAGTTTTAAGACAAAATGCCCTGGTGTAAAAACAAAGATAATAAGCCATATCTTTTGAAAATTAGCAAACTAACTTTTAAAAACTCTTAAACTACTGATTTTAAATGAAAACTCAGCTGACTCAAACAAATTGCACAATTAGTTTTGACTTTTTGAGGTCAAACACACTTAAACCAAACACTCCTTAAGATACTAGACAGATTTGAGAAGAACTTTTAAAGTGAAATTTAATGAACAAGTATTAACTACCAGATGATTTTTAGCTTAAAACAAGCTTAATAAACATGAATTAACAGTTGAATTTAACTAGAAATCAAAGATTAATACTATGCTATCTAATATTTTTGGCTTTTTAGGAGATTTATGACAAATATATGAAAATCAAAGATCTAAACTATCAAAAGCAAAAACAGATGAACATCTAGGATTATTAAGCTAATACTAAACACAAATAAGCACTAATAAGCAACTTTAATAAGCTAATAAGCAGATCTACACTATTAAGCTAAAATTAAGCTAGAAATGAAATTATGAAAAGTAAATGAAAACTTACTTGAACCTTTAGCTAAACAAAAGGTCTCAATTAAGAGCAGCTACAAGCTCCCTAGCTTATTAATAAGCTAGGGTATAAGTCCTTGGGATCTCTTCCAAGTTAAGATCCCCTTCCAAAAAGCTCATATCCAATAAGGTCCATGATAAATGTAAGTTAAACTGATTTAAGGTTTAGGTAAGATTAATACTGAATTAAAATAAGCTCTATTTCAGCTTATAGACTGAAAGAGCTTAAAATGAGCTTATTAGCTTATTGAGACAATTTGGCTTATTAAGACAGCTTTTGAATAACAAGAAAAGAGAGCTTATGAATGATTTAAACTAAATTTCATTAATAAAAGTTACTGGTTACATTACTTAAAAAAGAAAATTACATTTAAGAAAAATACGAATTTAAGCTAGACTAAAAATTACAAAAAACCTAGATAGCTGTGTGTGTGAGAAGTGAGGCTCTATTTATAGGTTGTCTTGGATCCTTCTAGCCTTTTGCCTTGCTCTCCAAACTTTCAATCTCACCCAATCATTTCTTTAATCATTTGAGCTTCTATTGTGGCCGTTGGATTGATTTGTGGACACCTGAGGATTGCCAGCATGTCATTCTTTGATGTGAGGTTTATGCTAGTTCTCTGAGTGATTTAGCACAAAAAACCCACATAACTTTGTGCTTCTTTGCTATGACGTGTCCTTGGAGCTTGAGTGACCCATTATTCCCTCTTGATTAGACTAATTTGTCCTTGCCATTGTGTTTAGGAGCTCATGAATTGACCATCTAACCCCTTGATTGACGTTTGCCCCTTGATTTTACCCATGTGGTGATTTGTAGAAGACGATGAATAGTAAAAATGACTTCGCGCCTATTTTATAACTGAAACGGGTAAAGGAAATTTTGAACTTTGAGGATATTGCACTTTCAGTCCCTCTCTTTCTTTTCTCCCATTTCTAGTTATAAAAGGACTTTCGAAATTGGCATGAAAGGTCCTTGTGGTTTATTAATAAGGGTAAATGGGCTAGGGATTGGGCTTTTGGATCCGGGTGAGGACCATTTGGGTTTTTAAGGCCCATTAAGAGGAGAGGGGCTATTCTTAGACTTTTGTGAAACTTAGAGGGTTAAAATGGAATATTGCGGGCCTTGTTGACTTTTGTTGACCATTGTTTGACTGTCTTTGACTAAGGCTTGACATTTCTGGCTTCGGCTTTTTATCCTTTGGCTTCTTTTTGTACTCTTCAGATTCTCGTGTCCGTACTTGCTCGTTTTTGATTGTTTTCTTATGATTTTTGACTTATCCGTACCTGCACACACAAAACACAAATACAAGCATATTTTTTCCATTTTTGGTCTGTTTTGGGTTTATTTGGGTTGTTTTAAGCATAAATGGATATGTGTATTTTACACTTATCAAAATTCCCCAAACTAAACGATTGCGTGTCCTCACGCAATATCACATGCCTTATAACCAAATACCTCAAAAATTCCCCAAACTAAACCTTTGAAAAGTAGCAAAGATTTTTGTTGAGAAAGTTAAGAGATCACAAGTTATAAAACACCCGACTTCCCATTTTCTAAGATTTTTTTATTTTATTTTTCTTGATAATTAACTTCCTAACTACAACTTATTTGTGTTGACATATTGTATTGTTTTCATTACCTCATTGGTAATTTTTAGGATCATAGAACAAAAAGCACAATTAAGTGTCTAACAGATAACTTCATCATCCCCGATTTTTTTACTTTTCCCATGCTAAGCTTAAAAACAAGATCATTGTTAATTACAAGTCATGATACTAACACTACTCATAAATACTAATTATGTACTTACTTTTCCTCCCGCAAATCTTACTTTTGTATCTCAAGATTTGACTTAAGTCATATACCCGAAGGCTCTTTAAGACTTGTTTTGATATTTATTAATTCCAAAAATAAAGCGTAATGGTAAGAACGCAATAATTAGCTCCTAGCCCTTTTCAAAAGATCAAATGTCATCAAGATTAAAGTCCACATCGAGGCAACCAAAATTTGGCTTTTATTAGGCTACTTAAGCAAGGCACCATTCATGTCATATACCCTAAGGCTCTTTAAGACTTGAATGGACCAATCTTATTTGCACCATATACCCTTAGGCTCTTTAAGGCACAAAATAAGACAAAAATTAAGCAACATTATTAATACCTTAGTCCTTTAGAAGGCTACAACATCGGCCACGCCTCCGACAAGATGTAGCAAACATATTTCGACTTCGGTAACTTCCTCGACCTTTTAGAAGGCTGTAACATCGGTTGTGAGCCGGCAAGATGCAGCAAACTTTTATCATTTTTGTGCCGGATTATTATGAGATTCTACTTATCCATATACCCTAAGGCTCTTTAAGGAATAAGCAAAATATTTCTTTAAGATACATTAAAATATGCCAAATTAAGTTTCTTGATGTGTACTCATCCTAATCACAAAGGCACTAAAGAAAACTTCTATTAGCTAATTATTAACCAAAAAACCATACAACTCTATTTATTAAACATTTATATATAGAGGTGAAACAAGCTAATGGGAGAAAAAGCCACAATTAATACATATGAGCTTGAAAGAAAACCAACTATTCTATGTTTAATGTCATGACTTATAAATAACACTATCATTTCTTGTTCTTCGCAATTTAAAATCTCTAAGAAAGAAATTCGCGAACACTTAGCCTATATAAATTCCAACTCGGTATATTTAAAATCTACCTAAGATTAGCATAAGTCTTCATTTACTAACGATTCAAGTCTAGCATATTTAAAGTCTACTTGAGACTAGCACAAACTATCATCATTAATTGTTAAGGGAGAAAGCTAGAACTCTACACGTACGATCAGGTCAAAAATTACTTCTTATTCTTACCAACGGAAAACCTACATTCGTGTTTTAATATATTTTTTTGTATGACAACTAAGAACTTAAAAATTTAAAATTTAAAATTTTTTCTATTTTTTGGGAAAATGGGTACGTGAGAACAAAACAATAAGCAAGCAACATCAAAACGATAGATTCCCTTCCCCAAACTAAAACGAAACATTGTCCTCAATGTTAAAAGTCGGGTCTCTACAAAAATCTAAGCCGTTTATGAGTTATGCAAAGATAGACGTTAATCGATAATTATGAAAGGATATGGATCTCCCCAAACTAATTTCGCACAAAGGATAAGAAGCTTGAGTTGAACGGGACAAATCAACCGGACACGAGAGGCTTCAAAGAATTTGTTGGGAGAATCCTGCAAAAATCACAACAAACAAGTACAAACATCGAGAAATCGGAGAGAGTACAAGCCTCTCACAACACATTTGATAATAGAAAATAGAAAGAAAATAGAAAGGATAAGCATGGGGTGAACTCCCACGAAGCGGCTTGTTTTTGGTTACCGAGTCGCAAGCTCGACTCGATCCCTGAATTTAGTTGTCCTTAGGGAAAGTCTGGATGTCCGGGATAACCAATGGTGGTGTATCCCCTCCATATTAGTGCTTAAGGCGGTGGCAATTGACTTTGAAATTCGAACCATCGGCATGAGACAACTTGGCAGTGCCATAAGGATAAACTTCGGTAATAGTGAAAGGTCCGGACCATCGGGATTTGAGCTTTCCAGAGAAAATCTTTAATCGGGAGTTGAAAAGCAAGACTTGATCACCAATGTTGAAGATTCAATTCTTTATCTTGGAATCGTGTAGTTTCTTTGTCTTCTCCTTGTAGATTAGCGAATTCTCATAAGCTTGATCACGAAGCTCACGATTCATTGAGTTAGAGCTTTCGATGATCGCCCATGGTCTTTAAATCAAAGTTGGCATGCTTAAGAGCCCAATATGCTTTGTGTTCTAGTTCAACTGGTAAGTGACACGCTTTTCCATAGACTAACTTGTACGGAGTGCATCCTATCGGAGTCTTGTAAGCGGTCCTAAAAGCCCATAATGCATCATCTAGTTTGTCGGACCAAGGCAACGGTTTTCTCCTACCAGCCATCTCCAAAATTCTTTTGAGACCTCGATTCGTGACTTCAACTTGACCACTTGTTTGAGGGTGGTAAGGAGTGGAAAGACGATGGGTGACACCATATTTAGACATAACTTTATCAAATTTATCGTTACAAAAATAGGTCCCACGATCGCTTATGATTGCTCTCGGATCACCAAATCGGAGAAAAGATTTTAAGAACTTATCAACTCCCAGCATCCGTTGGTGGGTGCGGCGCTTTTTGCTTCAACCCATTTAGAAAGAATAGTCTAGCGGCTATAGAAAATATTGTTACCTCTAACGACGGAAAAGGTCTATAAAATCGATTCCCCATACATCAAAAATTTACAAACTTGGATTGCATTTTGAGGCATCTTCATCACGTTGAGAGATTTTCCTTGACTTTGAACATGCATCTCTCACAATATTTGACAAATTCAAAGCATCCGTATAAATTCGTAAGCCAAAAGAAACGGCATCAAAAACTTTCTTAGTGGTAAAGTTGGCACCAGTATCGTAGTGTCCCCCGGTGGGTCCACTTTGACAAGCCTCGAGCATTCGAGAGCTCTTTGCCATCATCACACCTCGGATTATTTAATCCGCAAAGTCTTGAAAGGAAAAGGGTCAATCCCAGAAGCCAAGGTTTTTACATCTTCAAAGAACTTGTTTTTTCTTTGAGTCGACATCCTTTTTTAATGAATTTCCCCGCGGTAGTTAGCAAGTCGGGCGAACCATGGGGGGGGTACATTGGGTCTTGGAAGTTAACCACTTAAAAAGTCTCTAAAGAAAAAGTCAACGGTAATCTCTTTTGGATCAAAAACATTTTCGTAAGGGTTTTCAAGACGAGAGAGGTGATCAGCTGCATAGACTTTCAGCTCCTTTTTGTACGATAACTTTAAAATCAAATTCTTGAAGAAGTAAGACCCATCGAAGCAATCTTGCTTTGGCGTCTTTCTTGTTGAAGAGGTATTTCAAAGCGGAGTGGTCCGTGTAAACAACACTTTTGTTCATGATTAGATATGATCGAAACTTCTCAAAAGCATAAACAACTGCAAGCATCTCTTTCTCTGTTGTTGTGTAATTCGTCTCTGCTTCGGTCATGGTCTTGCTAGCATAATGAATTGGTCGGAAATGCTTATCAATTCTTTGTCCTAGAACTGTACCTATTGCATAATCACTTGCATCGCACATGATTTCAAAAGGTTGGTCCCAATTCGGAGCAATGAGAATTGGAGCTTCGGTCAACTTCTTTTTCAATGTTTAAAAGGCAAGAATGCAATCTTCCAGAAAAAAATGAAAGTAGTGTTTCTTCTCTAAAGATGGGACATTGGGTTGAGAGATTTTGGAAAAGTCTTTATCTAAATCCTTCGATAGAATCCAGCAGCCCAAAGAAATCTTTGATTCCTTTAACGTCGTGTGATGAGGAAGCTTAATTACATCAACTTTGGCCCTTAACGACTTCAATTCCTTTCTAGAGATCTTATGTCCTATAAACAATGCCTTCTTTTAACCTTGAAATGGCTCTTTTCACCCAATTTAGTGCTAAATTGTATCTTCACACCGTTTGAGCATTTATCTAAAATTGGCAAGACATGAGGAAAACAGATCTCCAAAAACTAAAAATCGTCCATAAAAACTTCCTCGTTTTTTCTATCATGTCCATGAAAAATGCCATCATACAATGTTGGAAAGTGTCCAGGAGCATTGCATATCCGAATGGCATAACGACGTAGCGAAACGTTCCGTATGCACGTGAAGTAGTTTTCTCTTGGATCTTAGGATCAATAGGATTTTGAAAATACCCTGAAAAAACCATCTAAGAAACATAAAAATTCGTTGCCGCTAATCGCTCTAACAATTGTCATGAATGGTAACGGAAAGATGTCTTTACAGGTTTGCTTTCGTTCAACTTCCGATAGTCGATGCAAACTCTCCATCCCGTGACTAATCTTGTAGGCACCAATTCATTTTCTTCGTTCGTGATAACGGTCATACCACCTTTTTTAGGAACACAATGGACCGGACTAACCCATGGACTATCCGAAATCGGATAAATTAATCCCGCGTCAAGAAGTTTTTCTACTTCTTTCTTGTTGACGTCGTGGATTTTAAGGTTAACCCTCCGTTGATGTTGGACTGAAGGTTCGTAATCATCTTCTAAAAGGATTTTGTAAGAGCAAAACTCTGGATCTATGCCTCGGATATCCGAAAGTTTCCAAGCAATTGCTCATTTTCGGTTTTTGAGAACGTTAATGAGTGAGGTCTTTTCATCTTGGCTTAAATCTTTTGAAATTATGACTGGAAGCTTATTATTTTCTTCTAAAAACGCATACTCGAGATGCGGAGGTAACTTTTTAAGTTCGAACCAGAATTTCAACTTTTGGTTCGTAAGAAGTAGCATATTCGAGTGAACATTTCTGTGGTTCAACAACTTTAAGATCTTTTTGAATTCCGGGTAAGTAATCACCTTGGTTTGGTTGAGGTAATGGATCATTGTTGAGAAGTACCTCGAGAATGAGAATGTCACCCTCGGGATCATAGTACGTAGCATTGAAAACTGGTGAAACTGGTTCATCATCGATTGCTATAAAAGCATCGGCTTCTTCAAAAAGGAGAAAATCACTTTCATAAAAAGGAGTAAGTGTTGGAGATGAAGTGGAAACAATCGGATCGAAGAACGGAGAAGGATTGTTGTAAGCAACGGAATCGGAAAATCCTAGTACTTCTTGTGAGTACTCTTCACATGCGACATCAATGAGATCAACCTTCTTCAACGATTCGAGATTGTTGTATGAAATGGAAGGTGCATCACCACATTTAAGGGTTAACGATTGATCCCCCAATCCCCAAAATTTTTTTTTCCCCTTAAAGAAGTAAATTCTCTTCTTCATAAACATCGATTAAAGCATGAGCCGTCCTAAGAAAAGGTCGCCCGAGTATTAACGGTACTCGAGGATCGGCTATAAAATCAAGAACAATAAAGTCGGCGGGAAAGTTAAACTTCCCTACTTTGACAAAAACATTTTCAGCTACACCGAAATGGGTTTTGGAAATTGTACGTCGTTTTCTAATTCTAATCCATTTTTTTCAGTAGGCCCGGGAGTTGAAGCTTTATCCAATGATAAAGGCATAAGGAACTCATGATACTAGCACCTAAATCGGCAAGGGCTAAGTAACTATTGAACTCCAAAAAATCACATGGAATGAGAAATCGACCGGGTCACCTAGCTTTTCTAGAAGCTTTTTTAGGACAATCACGCTACAATTTTCATTCAACTGCGTTTTGGTTAACTCAATTAACTTGTCTTTGTTATTTTAACCCTTTTTGAACATCAGAGCAACTTGGCATATGAATGAGCATCCGCGAAACTTAGCTCAAAGTGAAGATTACGGAAAATTTCCATAAACTTTGAAGCTAGGATATCATCCTTTTCACGAATCTTCTCTTTTGCAAGTCTTGAAGGGTAAGGCAATTTAGGTTTGGTCTTTTGAACTAAAGAAGGCTCTTCGATTGGTTCTTTGTCTTTGGTTTGTTCTTGGACGAATGGAGGTTGGATGTCTTCGGTGCTTGGTAGCTCCGTATCCTTTGTCACCTCACTTTCCTTTTCCACCACCGGCGGTGGAATCGGAGGTCCATCATATGAGGCACCACTACGAGTGGTAATTGCCTTGGCTTCATTCCTAGGATTTGGAATGGTATTGCTTGGTAAAGAACTTGAAGTTGAAGGTTGATTGGTGTGATAGCTTTGCATGAAACTGAGCATCATTTTCTGAAAATCATCTTGTTTCTTTTGAGAATCATTATAAACTCTTTGAAAATTATCCAACTTCATTTGTAAATTATTCATGTTCGCATCATTTGCTTTAGCATAACTTTCAAAATCCGTTTTAGACACACCTTGAGTTTGTGAAACGGGAGGTAAAGCTTGATTAACCAAAGGTTGAGTTGGTGGTTGATATGGTGGTGCTTGGTAAACTTGATTTTGGTTGTTTGGACGGTTTTGGTTGTAATTTCCTCCACGGTTTTGGTTGAAATTAGAATTGGTTCCTTGATATCGGTTTTGGTTTCCTTGGTTGCTTTGAACATTTGGTTGATTAAAACCCGGTGGTCTCATTTGACTTGCCATATTGGAAGGTTGATTTCTATGGAGAAAATTTCCAACGGCTGCGGTTTGTTGAAATTGTTGGATGTTGTCATGAAAAATGGGAAAATCGTTTCCACCTCGAGTTAACGGACAATGGTTAAAATTGTGATTCGATCCACAAGTGACACATACTTCCTCAACTGCTTTGACGGGTAGGATAGTAACACTAAAGCTTATCATCATTCATCATTTGGTTCATCTGTTAGTCCATACTTAACCCAAGAGAAGCGCTATTTTTGCATATCGAAAGAATTATTGGAAGGTGAAGAATTAGAAAGAGGACATCCGTACTCACTCTTGAATCATTGCACAACTCTTGAGTAACGAACTTTTGACTGCTTTCAATAACGCTAAACCTTCTTGAGGCCATCTTGTCTAATAAATTGCCACCGCGCAGAATCTAAAGCATCTTGATCGTTTGAATTCAAAGAGTTGTAAAAAGTATCGAGTTGGTGTAGTTTCGAGAAGCCATGGTGAGGACATTGACGAAGGAGTCCTTTAAAATGTTCACATGCTTCATTGAAGGCTTCGTTTGGTTTTTGGTAAAAAGTAATGATCTCATTCCGATAGTAAGTGGTTTTTGAAGGTGGGAAGTATTGATTTATGAATTTTGAAACAAGTCGTCCCATGTGAGAATTGGATCTAGGAGTTCCGCTTGTCAACCAATCTCGGCTTCACCATCCTAGAGAAAAAGGGAAAAGCAAAAGCCGTTATCGAAGTATTCGGAACTTCCGGATGTCAAACATTGAAGTGACCTTGTTAAAAAATCAGAGAAAAAAAGTGATTGTGAGGGTCTTGTCTACCCGTAAACTTATTGCTTTGCACAAGATTGATTAAAGGTTGCTTAAGCTCGAAATTGTTAGCATTGATCGGTGGAACAACTATAGCATCTTCATACCCCTCGATGGGTGCTTGTAACATTTGGGCCATCGTTCGATTGTCGGCCATTAGAACAATGTGATGATCAACAATTGGTTCTTCTAAATCAAAATTTTCAACAACAACCGGAAGAGTTTGTTGTTGTCGACGTCTTCGAGATTGCGAACGAGTGCGCATAAAAAGGAAAACTAAAAATCAAAAAGAACAAAACTTTACACTAATTTTTTTTAGCAATGAATTTTAACGGTTACACGAAAGAGACTTAAACCAAATAATCAACTACTTCACGGTAGCTCTCGAAAATTGCTTTTCAAGGTGAGCCGTACTTCGTAGAGACACAAATGGCAAGTGTTAAATCTTTTGTTCGATTTGGGAACCAACAAGTTCACCGGAAATTGAAATGATAATACCTCCGTTGAGAATATTATATTTTGGTATTTTTACCAATTGGTGATTTTTATTTCTTTAATTAAAAAGGAAGATTTTTTTTATATTTTTGATTTTTTTATATTTTTTTATCTTTTACTTATACTAAAAAGAAAAGGAAAATATTTTTTACTTTTTATATTTTATGATTTTTTTTGGATTTTTGAATTATAAAATAAAAATGAAACTTTCGAGGATGAAATGATCTTCAAACCTAATCAACAAACACAAAACGTAGGAATCTTGACACTAGTTCCCCGGCAGTGGCGCCAAAAACTGATTGTCTATTCTATATACCCAAAATATATATACTAATATAACCTTAAGAGAGCAATTAAGAAAATTACCAAGTTACCCTTGATAAAATTCACTCTCAAAAATTTATATAATATAATATATAATACGTATATTAAACCGGGTAAGTATGATCACCCGGGTCGTTATCCCCAATGACTAGTGAAATTGAAACCTCGTTTAAGTCCGGATTCTGATTTGAATTAAGCAAAGATATTTGATTTGGAAAGCTAAAACAATTAAAAAAAATGTACAATTTAATCAAATTATGGAAAACAAATAAAAACGCGTCTATTAAGCAGTAAAACTAATTATCTCAAAATAATGTAAACTAAATTTATAAACCTAAGACAAAAGAAAATTTTAGAAACAGAAATTACTATTTTTGGCTTTTTAGTTTAAAAGATATGAATTTTCTAAAATTTAAACTAATTAAAACTATAAAAATAATAAAACTATTAAAAATAAAGTCCTAAAATTATAAAAAAAATTACATCTAAATATATAAGTGTCAGAAATTTTTAAATAAAAATAAAAACCTAATTTTTATCTTTTTACTTAAAGTCTAATTAAACTAATTAAAACTAAACCCTAATTATTAATTAAAATATTAAAACTAATTAAAACTTAACAAAACACTGATTATGCTAATACTAGAGGGACTAACGGAGCAAAGATACTAACTGATGAAGAACTAACTGAGAAACAATTAAAAACTAAAAATTACAAAACTAATCCCTGAGGACCTAACCCGACTTCAAACAAAGTCCATTTTAGGCTTAAAGATAAGTTGAAATTAAAAGTGCTTTTCAGCAAAAACTTAAAGAAGCAAATTTATAAAATAAGCTAGGGGGAACAACTTTAACAAAAGCACTATGGTGTAAAACTCAAAGATAAGCTCTAAAAGAGCTTCTCAATAAGCTGTTACAAAAACTAGGGGTTTAGACTATGTTTTACTAAATCAGCTATAAAATGCTCAAATTAAGCTCAATTCTAAAAAGGTAAAATGACCTAGATAGCTGATGATTTGCTTAATCTAAAAATGCAAAGAAATCTAACCTAGAAGTACTTTTAAGCAACTAAAATTGAGCATGAACTAAGCAAACTTAGAAACCCAAAGCAATAAGCAAAAATCCAAATAAGCTAAAGTCCTTAAAAAGCTACACTAAACTCTAAAACTTTAAGGACTTATTAAACTACTTATATTCTATCTATTTAAGCTGTAAAAACTAGGATCATAAGCTAAAATTAACAAAATAATGATCTACTTAATTAACCTACTGTTTTTGGTGTTTTCAGAGTTTTACTGACTTAGACAGCTAAATTAAGCTAGGAAAATAAGATAGAAAATGTAAACAAAGATTAAATTTATAATAACTTTGTACTAACTTAAATTACTGAATCTAAGATCCTAATCCTGTTCTATAACTAACTAAAAGTTAAGCCAAAGGTGGCAGTACTAACTTGTGACAGCAGTACTAACTTTTAGTTAGTACTGGTGCACTTTGGTGAATTGTGGCAGCAAATTAAGCTAGCTAAAAAGCAATAAATCTAAATCTATTACCTAATCTATATTAAGCTACCTCTAAACTATATACTACCTTAATTTGAAAAGCTAAGTCCTAAGATTACTTGGCTTAATCTTAAGCCAAAAGTGATAACAGTACTAACTTGTAGTTAGTACTGGTGCACTTTGCACAAGTGCAACTCAAAAGTGCAGGCTTCCTAAGGGAAATCCTGCACTTAAACACACTCTACTAGAGTGTTTAAACAAAGTGCAAGTAAGATCTAAGCCTTAGAGGGCTTAGATCACAATTTCCACAGGCAAAAGTCTAAGACAAAATGCCCTGGTGTAAAAACAAAGATAATAAGCCATATCTTTTGAATTTTGAACTCTAACTTATAAAAACTAAATGAAAACTCATCTTAAATGAAAACTAAGCTGACTCAAGCAAATTTCACAAGTAATGTTGACTTTTAGAGGTCAAACACACTTATGCCAAACGCCCCTTTACTACTATGACAGTTATGATTAAGCTACTAAATTTGAAATCTATTAAACAAATGCTTAATACCAGACAATTAACAGATTAAAACTATTTTAATAAGCATGACTTAACAACTAAATAAGCAATAATCTAAGACTTAAGCTATTTTACTATATTTTTGGCTTTTTAGAGGTTTTTATGACAAATATATGAAAATGAAAGATCTAAACTATCAAAAGCAAAACAGATGAACATCTAGGATTATTAAACTAATACTAAACACAAATAAGCACTTATAAGCAACTTTAATAAGCTATTAAGCAGATATATACTATTAGGCTACAATTAAGCTAGAAATTAAATTATGAAAAGTAAATGAAAACTTACTTGAACCTTTAGCTAAACAAAAGGTTCCCAATAAGCTAAACAAAAAGGTTCCCAAATTAGGGCAGTACAAGTCCCTAGCTTATTAATTAACTAGGGTATAAAGTCTTGGAATCCCTTCCAAGTTAGATCCCCTTCCAAAAAAGCCTCATATCCAATAAGGTCCATGATTAAATGTAACGTTAAACTGAATTTAAGGTTTAGGTAAGTAAGATTTTTACTGAATTAAAATAAGCTCTATTTCAGCTTATAGACTGAAAGAGCTTAAAATGAGCTTATTAGCTTATTGAGACAAATTTTGGCTTATTAAGAGAGCTTTTGAGTAAAAAGAAAAGAGAGCTTATGAATGATTTAAACTAAATTTCATTAATAAAAGTTAATGGTTGCATTAATTAAATAAAAAAGAAAATTACATTTAAGAAAAATACGAATTTAAGCTAGACTAAAAATTACAAAAAACCTAGATAGTGTGTGTGTGAGAAGTGAGGCTCTATTTATAGGCTGTCTTGGATCCTTCTAGCCTTTTGCCTTGCTCTCCAAACTTTCAATCTCACCCAATCATTTCTTTAATCATTTGAGCTTCTATTGTGGCCGTTGGATTGATTTGTGGACACCTGAGGATTGCCAGCATGTCATTCTTTGATGTGACGTTTATGCTTTAGGTTTCTTCTTCGGTGTTGATTTTGCACAAAAAACCAATAAACTTTGTGCTTCTTTGATATGACGTGTCCATGGAGCTTTAGTATTTTATTATTAGTGACCCATTTATTCCCTCTTGATTGGACT
>BQNB010025666.1:35000-59397 GCA_026074375.1 Tanacetum coccineum
AAATGTTTGACATGTGCTAAGGTTAAGTTTGAACATCAAAGGCCATCGGGTTTGTTGGTGCAACTTGAGATACCTCAATGGAAGTGGGATAATATCACAATGGATTTTATCACGAAGCTTCCTAAGTTGTCACAAGGTTATGACACCATTTGGGTGATTGTTGACAGACTCACTAAATCCGCAATCTTCATACCAATGAGGAAAACTAGTCCTATAAAAAATTTGGCCAAAATGTACCTGAAAGAGGTAGTCACGAGACATGGAATACCTGTCTTAATCATTTGAGATCATGACCCAAGGTTCACATCAAACTTCTGGAGGTCACTTCAAAAGGATTTAGGTACGAATTTAGATATGAGTACTGCATATCATCCATAAACTGACAGACAAAGCGAGGGGACTATTCAAACTCTCAAGGATATGCTACGTGCTTACGTGACCGACTTTAGAAAGGGTTGGGTTAACCATTTGCCATTAGTTGAGTTTTCATATAACAACAGTTAAGCATTAAGGCTACACCGTTTGAAGTACTTTACGGTCGAAAGTGTTGTTCACCTGTTTGTTGGGCCAAGGTTAGAGAAGTTCAACTCACTAGTCCAGAGATAGTTCAAGAGATGACCGAGAAAATCATTCAGATCAAGCAAATAATTCAAGCTACTCATGATCAACAAAAGAGTTACGCCGATTTAAAGCGTAAGCCGATGGAATTTCAAGTTGGAAATAGGGTTATGCTCAAGGTTTCGCCTTGGAAAGGAGTAGTACATTTTGGCAAACGGGGGAAGCTAAACCCCAGATATGTTGGACCTTTCAAAGTGTTGGAAAAGGTTGGAGCCGTTGCTTACAAGCTTGAACTTCCTCAAGAGCTGAGCAGAGTTCACAATACATTTCATGTATCTAACTTGAAGAAGTGTTATGCCGACGAACCATTAGCCATTCCGTTAGATAGACTCCATATTGATGACAAGCTTCATTATGTTGAGGAACTAGTAGAGATCATGGATCATGAAGTTAAACTGTTGAATCAAACCCGTATTCCAATTGTCAAGGTTCGATGGAACTCTAGGAGAGGTCCTAAGTTTACATGGGAACGTGAAGACCAATTCAGGAAGAAATATCCACACCTCTTTACAAAGACCGCACCGTCGTCAAGTGCCACGTCTTAAGCCTTAAGGACAAGGCTCATTTAACAAGGGAAGACTATAACACCCCGTGTTTTAGGTCATTGTATGACATTATATATTTCACTATTTATTTTTAGTATTGTACGCGTTTGCTTTTAAATTGAAATCGTTAAGTTAAATCGCGTAAGCTAAAAATTATCGTTCAATGTAAACGGGCATGAAACAATTAAAAATTTATATCAAGCAAGTGTTAAGTAATTATTTTGAGGATAATTATTAACTTTGTTTAATTTTTTATTGGTTGCGTAAAGTGTTTACGTTTCATGATAAAATACATTTAGGCATTCACGGAACCACCAAAACTTTTCTACACTTCAACAAATATCCGCAATTGTACCCAATACTTAAAAATTACAAAACTTCATCATATATATCTATATATAGCCAGATATGGATGAGATCATAAAAGAAAATATCTCAAAATCTTGCTAAAAGTCTTGTACCAATTTCAACTCTTTATGTTTTACCAACTATGACTAGTAACTTGGTCTTTTCATTCCTTGAATTCCTCATCTTGTCCCTAGACTTTCTAAGAAATCTTGACTAAGTCTTCATGGTATATAAGCTAGCAACTAGTTAGATAAACACACACTCTTTATTTTACTTAGTGAAAATAACTCATTCTCTCCCTTTTGCTCTCTCTATCCCACGACACCAAACAAACAACCTACATAACCTATACAAAATTTATTTACCACATTTACAAGTGTTCCTACATCATATCTAAGATAACATAAGGTGTTTAGAAGGTTTGGTTTGGGGTTTACAAGTGTTAAAGCAAGAAGGCTCAAGATTAGGGTTTACTTAGAATTTAGGGTTTTCTAAGACTTAGAAGCTAGGGTTTGTTTGCTTAACAAGGGTTTAGATCTTGTTGTTCATCACCATACTTCATATTAAGGTTACCTAAAAACCTTAATCTCTTTACTTTTGTAATTTTTTGGATATATAATGTTTGTGTAGTTAATCACCATCTAAGGAACATAATGAAATATAAAATAGTTTTTATTCTTGTTTATGGTTTTGGTAAACTTTTTCATGTGATATATGGATGTTATATATCATGTTATAAAGCAAGTATATACTCTATATGAGTGTTGGTTAAGTTATATAAAGTATATATAAGTAAAAAAGTATAAAAAGTTACTTATATAAGATTATAGACAAATAAGAATTTAGACACATGGATCTTGTGATTTTTGGACAATGTTTGGACAAATAATGAACTAGGGACCCTAAGTACATAACACACATGGTATAAATGGTTGTAAAGGACTTGTGACAAAGTGGCTAAACATAAAAGTTATAAAAACAACTTTTAAACACATTTTGAGAAAATGATCAAAAAGGGCTGTTTGAATTCGAAATATAAAGCATTCATTTTATATTTTTATAAAACATACTATTCATATCAGAGATATTTATTTTGAAAACATCATTAATTGATAGAACTTTTTATTATGAAGACGTACTCAAAAGAATCACTAAAATTGAAGCTAAAACGAATAAGATACGACATTTAAAGGTTTACGACGTTTAATTTTAAAAAAGCCCATGAACAGTAAAAAGTACTGTTCACCAGAGGACCCAAATTATGAAAATATAATATTTTGATACATCTTCTTAATGCGAAACCGTGGACGTAAGAAACGTAAGAAACGGACTTAAAATGATAAAGTTACGTCGTTTTTACTAAAGTAGTATTTATAAACGTTTTACTTTATAAACGTGATTTCAAAAATGCAATTAGATGGTGATGTAGCTATATAGAATTGTATATGGTGTTAGTTAATCAAAGTGCATAGTACTTATATGACCTATACTTAATTAGGTTGCATTCGGCGTTTATCTGACGCATTTTCTATGATATAATTGATTTCTATTTACTCGAGGTGAGTTCATAGCCCCACGTTTTACATTTATAATGATTTACAAGTTTTGGGGTGAGAAACATATGCATGTTTTACAATTGGACGCAAGTGGACATTTTACATTACGATTACGTGTTTGCCTAAGTAGCGATAACCCTCTAAGCCCATTATCATGAACTGTCAATTACATGTTGTGAGCGCGAATGTTATAAATAGATCTATTTGGGATTGACATCCCCGTTCGGGTGAGTCATACTCACTGTGCCGGTTTGCCAGACAACGAACGTATACCATGTCAGACATAGGATGTTGCGGGTTAGAACATCACCACGGGCAATGTTGGCAATTTATATTGCAATTCATACATGTCGATCTTTAGTGTCATGAGCTTAGGAAAACATAATCACATTTTATAATGTTTGCATCTGTTGCATTATCATGGGGAAAATCTTGTGGTCCTACATTATACATTTTACAAACCTATGAATTCACCAACATTATTGTTGACGTTTTAAGCAATGTTTTCTAAGGAGATCAGTAAGGTACAAGACAAGGGATACATTAGTGGTCGTTATTTTGGAAGTCATGCATTAAAGATTTGGTTATTACATTTTGGGAAACATTTGTTATGGACTAAAATCTTTTTGATTTATATTTTCAACAAGTAAATCTACGGGCATTTGTAACAAACACTTTACTAAATTCGATGTATCATTTTAAATGACTTTTTGGTCGTTCTTATATATATCTTGTGTTATTGATCTATGAAGTACCACCCTCAGACCCATATTCCGCTGCGATCTATTTTGAGGGTGTTACACAGTCACCCTTAACATTATCAGTAGTGTGATAGTTGATGAATTAGTTTCAAAGATAACATGTTCTAGTTCATACCTTAGTATAATATACATATACTATATAAGTATCAATAGTTAAGTAATATAAGAAGACTCAGATAACAGGTATTTAGGAATATACATCGGTAAGTCCATTCAGTAGCCTTAGTTACTTTAATTATATGTATAGTTATAGGAAAAGAGACGTTTATTCATACTAAACGACTTGGAGAAGTTTCATATTGAATAATTATAAACTATATATCTTTCGTCTTTTTGTCGACTTATTAAAATACTAATATTTTATTATTTTGTCGTAAAAGTAAGTTTTGAGTAAAATCTAAGTAAAGGATTTTTTACGAAATTTTAGCATGACCCGTTCGTTTATACAACTTTTTCCAAGGTTTCAAACCTCAATTTTAAACACTTTTTCCCAATTTCACCATTTTCTGACAAAATGCCAAAAATCTATAATTCGCAACGTTTACCAAAACACATTTCCTCAAACGACTAATTTACACATATGTAATTATATAAGTATGTTTCACTTTCAAAAGTCCGTTCTAATCACGTAAAATGATAAGTTTTCGCTTATTGGGCTTTAAGGCCCAATAGAGACCCAAAACGTTATTTTCGAGTTCTAAGATCTGATTTAGGTCCAATATCATATATAGTATCAACTATAAGTCTGAGAAATAAACCACAACGCAAGCCAAGACTCACGAACCAAGACCAAGCCATGGTTTGGCTTGTCTTATTGGGCCATGGCCCTATTAAGCCGAAAATAAGCTATCCGTAGCTTATTAACAACCCGTTAAGCTTCGTTAGGCCCTAAGTATCATGCTAAGCTATAATCAAATCCCACAATAAGCCACAGCTTATTGGGCTTTTTGGGCCGTGGGTTACAATAAGCCTAAAAACAAGTCCATTAAGCTTTATATAAGCTAAGAAGCTTCTTAGTTCATTTAGATTCCAAAATAAGTTACCAAATAAGCTCACAAAAATAAGATACCATAAGTAAATAACCAAAACCATGATTCCTTAGATCCTTATTCTAATCAAATATTATTAAGCTACAATAACCTGAATAAGTTTATTATTTAAGCTAGACCAAAAATAAGCTATATAGTATCTAAATGCTTTTCAACCATCACAACCATGACATAAAAATGATAAACCCTTGCTCCCCTTTTTCTTATATTCAAACGAACCAAACACCCTTTTTATTTATATTTGAAAAATTTTAAGCTCACAATTTATAGAAAACTCACCGTACAACATTCATCTATGCATCATAACCCATCTAAAAGTACAATAATATTTAGGAAAAGATCAACTTACAAAGAGGGTTTTGAAAATGAGTTAAGACATGATCCGACAACCTAAACATTGTTTAAATGATAACCCGACTACTAGAATCAACCCAAACTCATCTAAATCTTCATGTTCTTGATCAAAATCAACAAAAATGTATTGTTACTGTGTGTATAGAATCGGACGAGCAAGGTAAAGAGAGAAAACAAGATATGTTTTTGAGATGAAATCAAAATGCATGTTGTGTTTGTCTAGCATAAGTTATAAGCTTGGAATGGTACAAGAGGGGACCAAAGACAAAAAAATGAACCCCACATGTCCCCTAAAGGGCTCGACCAGATATGGGTATCCAAAGGGCTCAGGATTGCTTCGTTTTGTGTCGGGTTCTCTTAAGACTCAAAGTTCACTATTTTAAAATGTTACCCAAAGTTTCCTAGTATTTTTAATGATCTTAAAAATATTTTTCCATGAATCTCGATTATTTACACGACATATTTCACAGTCAATTTTCCTTATATTCGATTTGAACATTAACGGACTTGCCGAGACTCGTTATAATATTCTCTCAAGCTATTCACGGGACAACCTCCCAGAACATGATCACATACATAAAATCCTCTAAAAAGGATTAAATTAAACACATTAAAGATAAGATAACCAAGATAACCATTAATAAACATCGTCAACATGGTAACTTGTTCAAACGAAACTGATAGATGTCAAATAGTCAAAGGACTATATTAGAACATATAGATCTCAGAAAAGTGCAAGGGTTACATTCTACCCCCTTAAAAAGAATTTCGCCCTAAAATTCAACTAGTGCTAGAGCTAAAAAGATGCGGGTACTTGAGTTTCATTTGATCTTCACGTTCCCACGTGAACTTAGGTCCTCGTTTCGGATTCCATCGAACCTTGACGATGGCAATTCTACTCCGCTTAAGTTTCTTGAACTCTCTCTCTAAGATTTCCACAGGTTCTTCTACAAAGTTCAATTTAGCATAAACCCGGATCTCACCCAAAGGTATCTGTAGTGTTGGGTCAGCCAAACACTTCTTAAGATTTGACACGTGGAACATGTCATGAACACCATTAAGTTCTTCTGGTAGTCTAAGTCTATAGGCTACAGGACTGATCCTCTTAGTGATCTCAAAAGGTCCAACAAATCTAGGTGCTAGTTTTCTTTTCTTCCCAAAGCATACCATACCTTTCCAAGGCAAAACTTTGAGCAAAACATGCTCACCTACACTAAAGTCTAAAGGTTTCCTCCTTTTATCGGCATAGCTTTTTTGACAATCACGTGCAACTTTAAGCCTACCCTTGATCTGTGAGATCTTCTTAGTAGTTTCTTGCACTAGTTCGGGTCTTATCAGTGGCCCTTCTCTAACTTCTGCCCACATGATCGGTGAGTGGCACATTCTATCATACAAGGCTTCAAAAGGTGTACACCTCACACTAGAATGATAACTATTGTTATACAAAAACTCAACTAATGGAAGATGAACATCCCAACTTCCCTCGATGTCAAGGATGCATGCTCTAAGCATGTCTTCTAAGGTCTGGATAGTACGCTCACTCTGATCGTCAATCTAAGGGTGGTAAGCCGTACTCATGTCTAACATAGTTCCTAATGCATCTTGCATTGTTTGCCAAAACCTTGATGTGAAACAACTATCACGATCATATATTGTAACATTTCTCATTCTCGGGTCATTTACAACTTCATTTATTCCATTATTTATTTTTAGGCTTTCGCACGTTTGCTTTTAATTATTATCGTATAGTTAAAGTGTGTAAACAAAAAATCATCATTTAACATAAACGAACACCAAACAAATAAAAGTTTACATCGAGAAAGTGTTATATAATTATTAAGAGCATAATTTATAACTTTTCATATTTTATTTTTATTGGTTACGTAAAACGCTTACGTTTCGCAATAAAATACATTTAGATAGACCCGGAAATATCTAGACTTGTCTATACTCAAACCAATACCCACTTTTATACCTTAAACACAAAAATATTATAAGTTTTCATATCTTAACTAGCCATGAGGCCGGTTATGCTTAATCACAACATAAACATGAGACCAAGTTGATATTCTTTTAGTTATTAACTAACTTAAGTACATAGAAGCTCATGTATCTAAACATTGTCTAATCATGTGTACCTTAGGATTAATCCTAGGCGTCCAAGGACTTAAGAATGAAGATGATCACTTGTAAATCCCTTACAAGATCTTACATACCCTTACAACATATACCCTTAACCCATAGCTTACCATAGTTAGTTTAAGGATGAATGCTTAGTTAATTTAAGGTTAAGGAAACCTTAAACTCTAACACACTTTGCCTTGTTTTTCCTTCATTTCACACTGTACAAGGACCATTGGGTAATACACACAAATCTTGGCTAAATCTTGTAAAACATAGGATTAATTAAGGCAATGTACTTAACACATCTTATACAAGATTTGTATCATGTGTTTCTCCTCTCTTTATCCAACTCGTCACTCACACATACAACCTAACAAATCTTGCATAATCTTGTACATCACCCAATTCATTAATACTTGTACTTAAACAAGCTTAAACTTCCCTAAAAACCACCTAAGCATGTACTTAAACTACTACTTCTCCCTTGCAAAGGAGACACGGTTTTAGGAAGTGGTATAAAGATATTTTCTCTATAATTAGGAAGACTCACAACAAAGAGTGTTTACACACTCACACACTTAACAACACCCTAGCAAAAAAATCATCTTTGTTCTTGTTTTTGGGTCATACCATAGCCGAGCCAGTCTTATGTCCAAAAATGAGCTTCAACAACTCACAAATAAAGGGTCTACGGTATAACATAGTGATCTATAAGCTAGGGTTATACGTTTAAGGGTTTGAAAGCAAGGAGGATTTGGGTTTAAGCTAGGACTTGGGTTATACCATTCAGGTTTACTACATACCACCCGACATTAGCCTTCAAAAAGCTAGGACCTTTGTAAGTGTCTTAGCTTATGTTCATGTTTAAGTTTCATGTTTTCTGCATGTGTCTTAGGGCACGGTTATCATGTGTTAACAAGCTGAACATGGGTCGTGCCTAGCATGGCACAACCCATGTTCACGTCTTATAATTTACAACACGTATGACTTGTGTGGTGGATTAGAAGCCATAAGGAACTTAACATGCATACGTAAAATATTTAACCAAGAGGCTTGATAACTCGTTTAGAAATGAAAACACTTTCATGTCACATATCATAATACTTAACAACTCGATTTGCTCAATAAAGAATGTGTACACTATAGTATATACGAACTAGGGTTGTTTGGGATGTGTTGAGATGAGTTAACAAAACCATAGCCATGTCTTATGTCCAAAAATGAGCTTCAACAAACTTTAATGAGCTTGTTAACCTACTGATGGGTTGTAATACTCGTATGGGATGAGTGTAACTCTATTGAGTTTCTTAAACATAAGGCAAGCGTGCTTAACATGCTAAACAAGTTACAAAAACCCTAACACAACACTAATGGGCCTAACGAGCCACTAACGGGCCTAGCAGCCTAATAACGAGTGCTTATACAGGCCAATAGCTTATTTATAAGCTATGGCAGAACTTATGGGCTTATTGAAGACCCTAAATGCTTATGGGGCTATGTTGGATAAGCCCACACCCTCAAAACCCTTACCGGGTTCTTAATGGGCCTAAAAGCCCATTACCGTAGCTTATTGGCTTATGGGATAAGCCAATATTATGAAACAGCTTATCTAAGTTTGCAACACTTACTTGAAGCTAAAAACATAAACTACACTAGTTGGAAACCCTTAATGGGCTAGGTGTGAACTTACGGGCTAGGATTAATAGGCCATGAGCCCAATAGACTCAAATAAGCTCAACCAAGCTTATTAATAAGCCAAACAGTTTCATATAGCTTATATAAGCCTAGTGAAGGCTTTTGTAACTTTTTAAATCTTAATTGGACTTAAAATGCAACTTTTGCAAGTTAGGGGACTAAAAGTGTAAAAGTAGAAACTTGAGGGTATAAAACAGTCAAATCTATTTTTATTAAGTTAAGGGACTGTTTTTGACACTTCTAAACTTAAGGGAGTGTTTGGAACTCATAAGGACCTAAAATGTAACTTTTGTAAAGTGGAGGGACTAAAAGTGTCAACATGGAAACACAGGGGTGTAAACGGTAAATATTATATTTTTACAAAGTATAGGGACTGTTTTTGCCAATAATGAAAACCTAAGGGTATTTTATATAATTAAGTGATTTAATTAAACACTTATTGTTAGCCTTAATTATATTAAGTAAAACAAGAATGTTATCGGTCTTAGAAAGTCAAACTAGGTCTTGTATTGTAATAGGCTAGTCGAGTTCAACAGGCTTGGATTATAATCTAATATTGTCCGTGTTTCGGGCTCAAAGCCCAAGTTAAACCAAGCCCGGCCCGTTAGAAAGCCCAAGTGCCAAGCTAGAAGGTTAGGGTATAAAATCCCTTCACCACACTTGGTGAAGGGTGTTGGTTGCATTTTCCCATAACTTGTAATCCTCCATTCTCTCTCTAATCTAATATTCTCTTTGTTTCTCTCTCTACTTTCTCTCTCTAAGATTTCTTACTTTCTAGCATTTTGGTAAAGAATATAGTTGTGTAATGGATTAAATACATGGGATAACATGTGGTACCAGAGCTAAAGGGGTGTTTAGTGATTGAATTTCGTGGGTTTATTGGTTTGTTTTTTCTTGATTACATAAAGACTATGAATTCCACCCAACTTTATGTTGATATTTTAAGCATGCTTTCTAAGGTCAATAAGGCACGAGGTGATCAGATTCATTAGGGGTCACTCTTTGGAAATAGTCAATACTAAAGATTTGGGCGTATTACATTTTTGGAATATTTGTTATAAACCAAAATCTTTACTTATATTGTCGAACAATTTAAAGCCATGAGCTTATGTAATGAACAAGCATTTTGTTAATCCAATATATCTTTTCAAAATGACACTTTATGTCCTCTCACTATCTTGTTCTAATGATCTATGAGAGTATCACCCCTCGGAATATTCAACATTCCGCTGCTACTATATTGGGTGTGTTACACTATTTCAAGACAGCGGCATTAATTGAAGGACAAAGGTGATATCCTGTTAGTGCAGGTGTATGTTGATGACATCATCTTTGGGTCTACAAAGAAGTCTTTATGTGTTGAGTTTGAGCAGATGATCACAAGAGATTCCAGACGAGTTCTATGGGGAAGCTCACTTTCTTTTGTAGTTCAGTAAAGCAGAAAGAGGATGAATCTTCTTCTGCCAAGACATGTATTGGCGATAGTATTGAAGAAGTTTTGGGAGTTTTGTCCTCAGTGAAGACACAGCAATCAATAGAGAAGATCAATGGAATTGCTCAAAGATATGAAGCTGAGGATGTGATTTCTTTGATTACAGAGCATGATAGAATCTTTGATGACCTTGAGAGCTTTCGATGCTGACACAATGTTTGTTTTTTTGCTTGTGCTAGTTCCAAGGTACACAGAAAGTCTCTAATCAGCTTTATGGTGCAAAGAGGAGCTTTTTGAAAGTGGAAAATGGGATTACCATTGGGGAACGTATTTAAGTAGTTTATAATTGGAAGTGGAAGAGATGTATGAGTGGGTTTATTGCGGAGCTAGTCTGTATGTTTTGAGCGCGAGCGAGAGGCAGAGTGTGTGTGCGAAGTGTGAGGGGTATAAAATTTTTAATGATATGTAAGTAGAAAACTATATTGTTAACAATCAAATAATGAATGTATTGATGCTAGCAAATTGCTGAGACAGTTGTTGTGGATACAAAAAATCAAATGCTTGATTATGTTTTCAATTTCAGAACACAAATTTTCACATTGATATAAAGCACCATTTGTATTGTATTATAAATCTAGTGTTTCTTTCAAAACCAAGCAAATTGAAATAAGGCACCATTTCATCAGAGATTCTTATGAGAAGAGGCTCATTCAAGTGATTAAGATTTATACAGATCACAATGTTGTAGACTTGCTCACAAAAGCATTTGATGTTGGCAAATTTCAATATCTAAACTGCCAATAATTGGAATTGCTTAACCCTGAAGGCATTGATTGAGGAGAGGTTATAATGTCAAGATGCAGTGAATTAGCTAGACAAGAGATGGAAACAGTAGCTGATGCTGAAAATTCAAGTTAGTATTGTTTGGTCCTAACTTACCACCCGGTATGTATAATTACTTCTGATGTTATAATAAATATTGTGAGATTTGAGAGAAAGCAAAAACAGATAGAGAGAAAAAGTGAGCTTAAAGAATAGAGAAAATGTGTTGAACAAAAAAATATATCGAGTGATTTTCAGTGAACAAAAGAATTGAGAGATCTAGTGAGCTTAAAAACAGAAAGAGAGCTTGTGAGAATCAATATTGATGATGGAAATACTTTTTGAAATGCCTTTGAGGTTAAAACTGGTACCTCAAAAGTTAATACTGCTAGGCATTTCTTAATACTGCTGGGAATTATTTAGTATTGTTAGTCTAAACTTAGTACTGCTGGGCATTACTTAGTACTGTTAGGCTAAACTGGGTACTGTTAGGCTACTGTTAATACTGTTTGGGGCATAACAGATTTTTTGCAATTAAATATAACCGTTGAGATATTTCTGCCAAATATTTCGCTTATAGGGGTCTATATCTTGGATAATTCTTGATCTTTCTTTCACTGATAAGCTTTCTTCAAGATAAAAAATCCATTTTATTCAGTCGGTCCAATCAAAACCCTTAAGAGCTTTTCATAAAATCTCAATTAACTTTGCCAAACTCTCCTACTCTCATTAACGAACATAAACCCAGAACCCTTATCATAACTCAATCACTAATGGCGAATTTGGAATTCTGCGACAAACACAACATGGTTGCTTATCTAAAGAAACCAACTAGGAGTGAAGGATTCCAAGAGATAGTAGATTGAAGTCATATAAGGTTTGCTCTTATTAAGAATCCTACTATCTATGTTTCTCTAATCGAAAAGTTTTGGCAGACTGCTACTGTGAGAACAGTTGATAATAGAGAGCAAGAAATAACTGCCACAGTTGATGGCAAAGAATTCACTATTACTGAAGCATCTGTTAGGAGACATCTCTAATTAGCAGATGTAGATGGTATTAGTGTTTTGCCAACTACTGAAATTTTTGATCAACTCTCACTGATGGGATATGTTTTAACTGATGATAAACTGACTTTTCAAAAAGGCAAATTTTCCCCTCAGTGGAGATTTTTGATCCATACCATCCTACACTGTCTTAGCCCTAAGAAAACTTCTTGGGAACAATTTAGTAGCAATATAGCAACTGCTATTATTTGCTTGGCCACAAACAGAACTTTTAACTTTTCTAAATTGATTTTTGATGGTATGGTGAAAAACTTGGATAGTAAATATAAATTTTTAATGTATCCAAGATTTATTCAAATATTTTTGGACAAGAACAAAAGATTCCTTAATCCCCACAACAGAAAATATATTGCTCCTAATTTAACTCCAAAACTTTTTAGCAATATGAAAAGAGGTTTTTCTAGGGAACACACACCTTTGTTTCCAAGTATGCTTGAAATTCAAGCAGAATAGGGTGAAGGTTCAGGACATCCCTCTAAACCCCAACCACCACCTTCTACTGCTCAACCTATTAATGAAGAACCAATCCTTAATGTTGTATCATCATCACACCAAAAGACTCAAACACCTAGGTAAGCCTTAAACCAGGTCATTGAGTTACCTCAAACTAGTGCACCTATACCTAATGTAGCAGATGAGGTTGTCTATAAGGAGTGGGATGACAGAGTGGAAAGGGCTACCACTACTGCTGCTAGCTTAGATGCAGAGCAGGCTAGTGGTAACATTAATAGGACTCAATCCACGGCAATACCTAATGTGCCTCTTCCCCAGGGAATTGGTGCAAGTGGTAGTCCTAGGTACCAAGAAGCCATGGGGGGTTCCATTGCTCAGACTAGGTCTGAGAGGGTACCTACATCGCCCTGTAATTCACCTCTCCCAAGAGTTTACATACTTGGAAGTGATAAGGGCAGTATGACACTACCAGAATTGACGATTTTATGTATAACATTGTCCAATAAAATGGAAAGCTTGGAGGCAGACTTGAAGCAAACAAAGAAGGTATATGGTGTTGCTTATACCAAACTTATTAAAAAGTGAAGAAATTGGAGAAAACTGTCAAGTCCAACCAAGCTAGAAGAAGAGTAAAGATTGTGGTTTCAGATGATGAAGCGAATTTAGAGGATTCTTCTAAACAGGGAAGGATGATAGAAGAAATTGATGAAGATGCAGGAGTTACTTTGGTTACTCCTACACAGGGAGAAGATCAACCTGAAGATCAGTTGGAAGTTCTTAGTGCAGCTAAAGTTCTTGCAGATGCAGCTAAAACAAATGTTCACACTTATACTAGAAGAAAAAGGACAGTTAGTACTGGTAGTGGTGGAATTTATACTGCAAGTAGGTTGTTTAGTACTGCTGAAGAATCAGTTAGTACTGCTGATGAATCAATGCCAGTTAGTACTGCTGGTATGGTTTAAGAAGTTAACATCAGTATTCCATCACCAGTTGTAATCAAAGGTATAGGTAAAGGTAAAGGTAAAATGGAGGAATCTGAAGATGAACAGATCAAGAGAACAAAATTACAGCAAAAACAAGATAGGCTTGGACATGAAGCATCTGTAGGACTGCAAGATGAACTGAATGAAGAAGAAAGACAAAGGATGGCTAGAGTTCATAAAGCAGCTCAATCTTTTACTGAGGAAGAATGGGAAAACATTAGAGCAAGAGTTGAAGCTGATGAAAAGCTATCTGCGAGACTATAAGCAGAGGAAAGGAACAAGTACATTGAAGTTGATCAAGCAAAGATGCTTGTAGATCTTATTAATCAGAGAAAGAAATATTTTATTGAACAAAAAGTTGAAGCAAAGAGGAACAAGCCCATGACACAAGCTTAACAGAGGAATTATATGATTAATTACATCAAACACATGTGAAGTCATACACTGCAGCAGTTGAAAAGATATTCTTTTGATGAGCTCAAGGAATTATTTGAAACTACAATGAAGAATGTCAACACTTTTGTACCCATAAAGACTAAAGATAGAGGAAGAGCATCAGAGTTAGCAGCTGGAGCAACAATTATTGATTCTGCAGAAGTTGGAAGTTCTAAAAGGGCTATAGAAGTAGAACTTGATCATGAAGGTTCTAAGAGGCAAAAGACTAATGAAGCTTCAAGATCAGTTCAAGAACAACCATAAGAAGAGGAAAAAGAATTGTCACAAGAGGATTTACAACAAATGATAATGGTAGTTCTAGTGGAAGAAGTTTATGTTGAAGCCTTACGAGTCAAATATCCAATCATTGACTGGGAGGTTTACACTAAAGAATCTAGAAAATATTGGAAGATCATCAGGGTTGGTAATCATACAAAAGCATATCAATTCTTTGAGGATATGTTGAAAATCTTGACAGGGATAACTTGGTGATGCTATAGAGTTTTTTAAAGAAAGATTCAGTTCAATAAAACCTATTGATGACAAAGAAAGAGCATTATGGGTTGAATTGAAGAGGTTGTTTAAACCTAATACTGATGATACACTATGGAAACTTCAGAGATATATGCATGATCCATTGAAATAGAGATTATATGATACATGTAGGGTTCATCATGCGTCTACAGAAAGAGGAATAGATATTTTCATGCTAGTAGAGAATGAATATCCATTGTCAAAAGGAGTTCTGACTTTGATGTTGGTTAACAGCTGTTAGTAGAACAACATTCAGAGATGGAAACTGAGCTTCTAAGGAAAATCTTCATACAAGAAAATAGACCAAGACGATAAAGTGTTTGGAAGCATCCTCTTAGCACAAATGGCTTAATTCAGAGAAATTTGTAGATTTGAAGATAAATCGCAAGTTTAGGGGAGGATTGTTAGGAATTAAACTCATACACTTAGTACTGTCAAGCCAAAGACTTAGTACTGCTCAAGATTACAACTGTCCGTACTAACTAGTTAGTACTGCTAGAAGAAAGTTAGTACTGCAAGTACTAACTTAACACTACTAAAGGAGTTAAGACTGATGCATGAAGACTTAAGACTGCTCAAGAGATAAAGACGTGTGAAGAGATATGTATTGACTTATTCTGTGTATATTCTATTTAGTTTGAAAGATATGCATATAAGATTAGAATTATAAAAGATTTGTAGTTATCTTGTAAAGGACTCCTTGGTGTATAAAAGGAGATCTTAGGTTATGATGTTAGATGTGATTTTTAGAGTTGCATGCATAGCTTTAAGGTTGTAAATCCTAGTACTAGACAGAGTACTCATATTATTGATCTTAATAATATTGAAGCTTTTTGTTACATCTTTGTTCAATCATATTTACTGTTACATTCATAATTCTTCTAAGTATTCAAGAGTAGATTCCGCATACTCTTTAATATACACATAAAGTTTCTACCAAAGTTGTTTTGGATTTATCCAAGGTAACTTAACCTTTACAAGCTAAAGAATTAATCATAGTTTGGGATCAACAAAACATTTCATCAAACACTTAGTGGACACTTAAAAACAACAAAGACTAAAGGGAACTTATGTGGTACTAATACCTTCTCTAACATTCAAACCTTAACAGCTAAAATGAAGATGTAATAGTAGAGTCTCTAGTCGAATACCGTCCACATTCAAGAGGATCTTAATCTGACTGTTAAAGATGGTTAAATTGAGATGTCCATCATTAAAAACAAAAATAAAATAAAGAACATGAAATTAACAAAGAAAATAGGCAAATTAACATGTAACTTTTAAGAAACTTGAAGATGTAGATTTATTGCAAAGATACAAGATATGAGAGATTTGAATTTTAAAATCTTGGTTATAGAGCCTACTTCTATTTCTATTTTTAAGAAGTCTGGAAGAGGACACTACATTGAAAGCTGCAAATCACTTTTTGTGAAGGACAAAATACTAAAAGAAAATTATATTTCTATTATTTATAATTAACACAAAATAAATTACATATTATTACATCATCAAAATTGTAACTGATAACCGGTTAAATGACACCTATGTAAAGTGGCATCAGTCAAAAATCCTCTTTAATAGATAGTATAGATAGATAATATATACTAACACTTCCCCTTAGATGTCCATTTAAAGGATTGCGTCTCATTAAAAACTTTACAAGATAAAACCCAGGGGGACAAAAATCTTGTGAAGAAAAGAGTATGTAATTCTTTCATACGCTTGGGGATGTTTCTGCAATAAAAACCTTACCAGGATAGAGGACAAAAACATAGTCAAAGGAAAAAGAATGCAACTCCTATCCTCACTTCCCCTAATAACCACATCACTTGAATTATTTAGTTTGTACAATCCATTATCATAAACCAACTTTTTCAATACTAATGTAGCAAGTGTCTTCATAGAACAAACATGTGTAATTCTAGCCTGAAAAAAGGTTATGCACATGTTGTTCGCATATCCAGAAGGATTAAACATATGTCATACATCTAACTCAAGTATGTCATTGTACTTCAAAAGTTATACATTTCCAGAAAAATTAAAATAAATGATATATCATATCATGTATGACCACTAGCGAGAATTATCCACGTTTCAAAGGGATACAAGTATGACAATTTCAAATCTATTTTGTGATCATCATCTTTATAAGTCAAAAAGAGACTTTTCAACATTATGTAACCTCATAGCCATGAGTGTCATAAAGTACATTTAACGTGTTATTTTAACATTCTTAATGCACACGGATTTTATCCTTAAGAAGTTTAATTTATAAACTAAGACAAATTTTGTCTTTTATTTCAAGTTTAATTTCTAACCATTTAATGGCCTTCATAATCCTTAAGGTGTTTCATTGACATATCGTAGTCAAATCCGGATACCCTTATAAAATATCACGGCTAATGTAATCATTTCATGCCCCCATTTTTTATAAATATCGACTAATGCGACTGAAACAAATATGCTCATATTGCTTGATCTCATACAATGATTTATTCAATTTGATCAAGTAGTATTTTCAAGAACTTTGCTTATATACTTCAAGCATTTTAATTCACGAGACATGCTTCATGCATTTTACGTGATGACGACATGAAAAAGATCAAGATCATTGGTGAGAAAACTGATAATGCAAGTGAGTATAAACCATGTACGATATGCAAAAAGACACACATGGGGAAATGTTGGCATGGGGATTGTCGTAATTGTGGGAAACCGGGACATGCAACAAAGGACTGTAAAGCTGATTGGGTTTGTTTTAGGTGTAAGAAACCTGGACATAAGATTGTTGATTGTCCTGAAACGCCTCAAGACCAGCAAGAGAAAATGGGATATAGCGGCAAAAAGACAATGGGAAGAGTTTTTCAATTGAGTGATGATAAAGCTTAAGACACTACGTGTTAGCAAGACTTTTAGTTATCTCGCATTTTGATGTTTTAAAATCATTAAGTTTCGTTCAGTTTCATAAAAACTTATCATCTATGTTGATTGCAAGATTACTATCGTTACATTTGAATTTCTAATAAAGTATACAAGTTTTAAATGAATATGATGTTATCGCTAGGCATCCACGTTTATGTAGCTAGACTAAATTTCGAGGACGAAATTTTATTTTAACGGAGGGAGAGTTGTAAGACCCGTAATTTTAATAAACAGAATTGAAGTTTTATTTAACTTTTAGGACTAAATATAATTAAGATGAATTCTTAAGGGTGATTTTTGGTATTATTATAAAGTATGGACTTAATTATATTATATACCATTAAGAAGTTTAAAAGGAAACGTAAGTAAGATTGGGTTACTAAACTCTTAGCATTTGACGGGAATTTCACGGGAATTTTGGCCTACATCGGTTCATAAATACCACTAACTCCTGAGCGTATTAGGAAGCCACAACTAAAACCCTAACGTGAAAGCGGAGAGAGATCAGGAGAACGACTATAGCTAAGGGGGGAGTAGAGGAAGGAAGGACATTCAGTTAGATTTGTGTGGCTCCGAGCAGAGTTTCGATCGAGATTTAGGCGGACTAAGGTAACCATCATTTAAGATTTTGCTATTTGGTTTTTCGTTAGATTCACACTTACCTAGTAACTCGAATGGTTGAGTCTCCAAACTTCACCGATGCGTTTTCAGTAATAATCAGGTTACATGTTTGGTTTTGGAATTATAATGATTTGAATTGAAATCACAACGATATGAAAATTAGTATACGAGTATAGTGTGAGAGTAGTACAACAGTTAATATGAGGAAATATGTTTTGATATATGATGAATGATATACCAAAAGCTTGAAAATATATTAATGGTGTTTTGACACTATATATGTGCATGAAAGAGATGAGTTTTTGAACACTGTAGCATTTATCACTTTATAATCGAATGCAGGACACTAGTTGATGTTTATATTATTTTAAAATTTAATAAAAACAATGAAGTTATATAAGTAATGTGTAGATGAGTAAGGGGAACTATATCAAGATCATAGTGCATGGCATTCCCAGAAATGTAATTTTATGAACTGAAAGGTTAATTATTTTAAGGGTTTAAAATACCCGAATCACTTAGAAACAAAGCTTTATGATTAAATGATCAAAGGATTTAGAGAGATGTATGGGCTGTTTTAGAACAGAAAGAATGAGTGCAAAAGGTGAGAAAAATGTTGGGGAATAGTCCAGTATTTATAGGGAAAACTGGAGGAGCGGAGTCTATGGCCGGTCCCCTTAAATAGGGTGTCGGCCCCCTTATAATTAAGGGGGCCGCCCATGTATTTAAGGGGGCCGCCCATTTTCAGACGCTCCTCTTTTTGTCCTATTTAGGGGAGGTGTTTACTGGACCTTTTCTAGCCGTTTTAGGTTCGAAAATTTGAAATTCAAAATGTTTATTTTGAATAAAACATTTCTTTTAATTGTAGAAAATGTTTTGTAAGTTTATAAAAATGTTTACACCATTTTATAAAAGTTTGAGGTTGAATAAAATTTCCTTTGATCATAAAATGTATTAAACATTTGTTTATTCATACCTTTAAGTGATGTAATTATTGAAATGAGAATTTACTACTAAATACTTGTTTACGTTGAACGTTTTTATATTTTGTGATTATCAAAATGTAAAGATGCGGAAAAATATTATTAATGTTTTTAGGCATTATATTTTATCAACATACTTCAAAAGTTATACATTTCCAGAAAAATTAAAATAAATGATATATCATATCATGTATGACCACTAGCGAGAATTATCCACGTTTCAAAGGGATACAAGTATGACAATTTCAAATATATTTTGTGATCATCATCTTTATAAGTCAAAAAGAGACTTTTCAACATTATGTAACCTCATAGCCATGAGTGTCATTAAGTATATTTAACGTGTTATTTTAACATTCTTAATGCACACGGATTTTATCCTTAAGAAGTTCAATTTATAAACTAAGACAAATTTTGTCTTTGATTTCAAGTTTAGTTTCTAACCATTTAATGGCCTTCATAATCCTTAAGGTGTTTCATTGACGTATCGTAGTCAAATCCGAACACCCTTATAAAATATCACGGCGAATGTAATCATTTCATGCCCCTATTTTTTATAAATATCGACTAATGCGACTGTAACAAATATGCTCATATTGCTTGATCTCATACAATGATTTATTCAATTTGATCAAGTAGTATTTTCAAGAACTTTGCTTATATACTTCAAGCATTTTAATTCACGAGACATGCTTCATGCATTTTATGTCCTTCTTGGAATCTCAACATCAAATGAGCTTTTACTTATATTCTTTTAGACGCACATCAACATTTATCATAGTGCCAAATTTATATAATATCGATATACTTTATTGGATCCACCACATGAGAATATGTCTCATTGTTATTTTCACGTCTTCATGAAAATATAATTAATATCGCTTTCTTAAAAGGCAAATATTTATCCAATAAGTATACACATTCATGTGTATGGACTTTCAGTCCCACATGCCTCATCATAAGAGGCTTCAATCTTTCACTAGTTACTTGTGTCTTTATAATATGGTCTATCATTTTACAACTGCACCTCTTGCAGAATTATTTCCAAGATCCTCACTTTATTATAGCTTTTTTGCGATAAATTCGTTATCTTGTGCGTCATTAGATACAATAGTACTATCGATGTTGATTCGTTTATTTTTAATTCGACACTTAACTAGACATTATAACATGTCATTTTTGAGATCTCATGGTTTTTATGTACATGAGGTTCTTTTAGAATCATCTTTGTCTAATGTCTTAGTACGAGACTATTATGGGGTCTTTATTACCTTGATATGACCATCTTATATTCTTGGGAGTTTTTTATTTGGAATCATTATTCTACCACGCAATAGGCATGCCATAGAATCATTACCAATCATCGGTTGTCTATTTGGAACACAAATACAAGTTGGAGCATTAGCATCATTTAAAAGATCTAGTTACTCTGTTTAGGTCACCAAAATATGTCTGCATTTTCTATATCAGAAATGAGAATTGTACTTTGAACTTTAAGTTTGTATTCATGAGTGTCGTGAGGATCAGCATTTACATTATTATACTTCATTCCAAATTTTGGCTGTTGATTCTCTTCTACTGAATGAATTATCATTCTTAATATCCCACTTTGTGCATTGTGGTAGATTAAATATGGTTCGTGACTCATAAACCATTAAAACAAGGAGGATTCATTATAACTTTTGGCATGATGCGAATTTAGGTTCTATCGTTTAAAAATAACATGACCCATAAAACATTAATTTTGCTCTCATAATTATTGGGTTCTCAATCATCTGAAATCGTTTTATAAACACTTCAACGAAGAAATTCACTTGCGAACATGAGCTACAACATATTCAAAACTTATTCAATAATTACCAAATACTTGGAATTACTCACCACTATTTCCAAATAAATAATATGGAAAACGTGCTCTCATTTTTATAAGTAAGGCCACTAATCACGCTAACTTCATGTTGCGTCTTTATGATCATTTTGACGATGCATCTATTTTGAAATCAAGTTGATCTAAATGACACTTGTATAGGCCTAAAAATATCCCATTTGGATATTATTTCAAAATCTAAGGGAATGAGCCCTTACTTTAATTCATTGGTGACAGGTGAAGTATTAACTTCTATTTAGAGCAAAAAAATCATCTTTAAAGAAACTCATGGTTCTTTTATATATCTGCATCATCATTGACTCGGAAAGGTTTAACCGGTCATGCCACATAATAAAATAATTTTGGCAGATAAACTTCTTCTTTATGAACACGTGTGTGTAAAACTGCACTTGAATTTATGTGAAATATTGGCTCATAAACAACTAGTTTATGACCATACGTGTTTCGATTGCACTTGACTTTATCTTACGGTCGAATAATATGCCGAATTTAATACATCATCATCATATATACTCTTGGTTCTCAAATGAAACTAATATAACCAACATTCACTTGAGGGAATGAACATCTTATATTGATCATTTTATCACATTCACTTAAAGGAATTAAGATCTTTATATTGATTATTTCATCACATTCACATGAAGGAATGGAGATCTTATGTTGATCATTTTATCATAATCACATGAGAGAATAGAGATCTTTTGTTTATCATTTCATCACATTCACATGAGAAAATGGAGATCTTATGCTGATCATTTCATTTAGATTTCGCCATATCTTTCACCGTTAAGTATTCCTTTTTAACACTCTCACAAAGAGGCCTTATTTGAAAGCTTTCAATTGGACATTTTTACTACATAAAAAGGACAAGTTTATCATTTAAAAGAATTAGATATATCGTAAGATCTAAAAATTTATGTATGCAATCATACCTTTTTTCAATTGTTAAAATCAAATTTATTTTATATCAATTATGAAGGCATCAAATTTAGTAGATTTACGATAAAAAATCATTATAAGCTCATACAAATTTTGAAAGGCTGAATCACATTACTGTTATAACATAATGATATAATAAGCATCATGCTGGTATCATTACGTAAAATATAATGATATATTTATGGTTTATCAATAAATGTGTATGGATTGCCTCTTGCTATAACAAAATAATCGTCCACCTTTCTAGTTGTATCAACATCATGTTCTCTTATACTTTAAATATACGATTATAAGATTATAGCAATGCTTTGTAAGCTATTACGATTATACTAATAACAGAGAATGAATAAAAATAAATAAGCCAAACAAATGCAATGAATAGTTACACGATTAACAACAATAGAGCTTGAGGTTCTAAAAAATACATAATGATAGCGGGCTATGTTATTTGATTTTCATCAGAAAATCATAATAGAATTGAGGTTCTAACATTTTTTAGGTCATTTACATCTATATCCTTACAAAAGTTTGATATTACATCAATATCCTTCCAAATTTTAATATTACATTTATATCCTTCCCAACTTTCAAAACTATTCTGCAATCAAAACCACCCAAAATAATATACAATATACAACCATAGCATTCTGCATTTTCATAACTTAGTATAGCATTTCGATATACACTATTTTGGAAAATTTGAAAATAAGCCTGACCTTTTAACTTGATAATTGTCAAAATGCCCTAACGAGTTATCTATTCTTTATAATTGTCAAAATGCTCTAACAAGTTATTTATACCCATTTTTAGTCAATCATCCACATGTAAACTCAAATCAATAAACATAAACATAAGCATTCATGAAACCGAATATCATACAAGAATATCATACAGAACGCCAGGACATAGACAAACCAGACCTTACAACAACCATCTGACAAAACTTAAAAACAGACACACGAACACAGAACTAGAAACAAACCCAAGCTAGGCATGCACATGGCATACCACCTTTATTTAACATAGCCTAAACAAGATAAACATAAGACATTCCATTATTAATCCTAAAAATCCATGACCCCATTCAGCTTCTGGATAAAAAGGTCCTTCTCTCAGCCCCTCAGCTCCATCTCCCTCCCTAAAATTTGCAACTGCAGTATCTGCTAACTATCTTTCGCTTAAGTCTCCTTCATAAACTTGGCAGTCTTCTCTGGTACTCGCCTCCCTACCAAAACATCCAGCTCTTGAATAAAATGGTCCATTTCCTCAATAACAACAGCCAAATCCCTACATATCCTGTTAATTTCTCTTGCCAACATATAATCCTCAATTATCGCCCTCTGGCAATATATAATCATCATACGTTCCCACTCTGGCGAATTGGCATCTCGCCGCAACTCATCCCACCTAGGTAGCCCTGTCATTACTTATGCTCCTGTTAGTGTAAATTTACAAATGAGATATACAAACATCCAATGTTATAACCTCCTTTAAATAGGCATATTAAGATATTCATCCAACAACACCATTATTACAAAATACACCATCCAAACAAAATTCACATGCCAGCACAAAATGAATTACACAAGATTCTTGCATTATTCAACTTTACACTATTGTTGCTTTGTCTCTTCCTCTTTTACATGTTTAGTTGTGTCTTTTTTCATTCGCTATCTATCTTTCAATTTTAGTTGTAAGAGTATACATTATTGACTAATATAATAGGTACCTTTAAGCCAACACTGTTCTTCTACATGATATTTAACATTGATTCTTTTTATGCCTATAAACTAGCACTTATATATGAAGAAGAGTAAAAGTAAACACTCTGAGTAAAACTATAAAAAAAATTCTTAAACATATTGGGCATGTGTACACCTTTATAGTTGAACTTTAGACTACCTTTACAATTGAACTTTAGATCACCTTTATAGTTGAAAAAGGTAACCGTAAAATTAGGCGATCTAAGAAAGCCGGGTAATATAAAGCTAAACGGAAAATCTCTTTTGTATCATCTAACAAGTATGACTGAAGATATCGATTGTTTACTCCAACAAACATACTATGTAGCAAATATGTAATCCCCGTATGTTTATCAGCTAATAATGTCTTGCACTAGCTTAAAACTTTATCGGTAATGTTCACAACGGTTGCAACATCACCTACTTTGTAGACCATTAAATTACCTATGTTAATGCGAAATTAGAACCCTATACAATCTATTACCAAAGTGTTTACTTAAATATTTATGCCGATAATTGGTTC